>JAHZNH010000297.1:0-14127 GCA_027744355.1 Tyrannoseira gladiata
GAGATGTCCTTGCTTCCCATTCATTTCATGCTTACATTACAAGCTTAATCCGCCACTTTGCTTGCTTAACTTCGGGCAATACAAATACATACGTCACTCCTCGTGTCATTCTAGAGGAGCTCAGATCAGATCGATGCTGACATGTCCTATCGGTTTGAGCGTGATGCTATTCAGTAATTAAAGTAAGAAAATAAATACAGATTGAAAATAAAGTCAATTTGCCCGGGATCTCTTATTATGAAGCATCGAAGCGGCTTTGCACGTGTGCAATCAAAACAGTGCAAACGTTAAAAAACTGGAATACATATCTCGAATAACAGTACAAGGATGTCTGCATTAACAAAGTCCGCAAATAATCAACAAGAGAATTTCTTGTGAAACAAAAAAGATACATGCCGTTTCCTGCAATTAAGTTTATCCAGCTTTAAATACTTATGATCCACCTCAGAATCCATGAAACCATCCAAATCGAGATATAAGCTAAAAGCCAGGTGGCTCATTAAATTGGTGCACCTCTAAAAAAACTTAAGAATTGCCAGTATTAAGTATTAAAGGACTCCTTTCACAGCATTACAGCAGCACAAGACAGTGAGATAATTTCTGCATTAAGTCATGATGCAAAGGTTGTCACCATGATGGCTAGCTCTGATAGGGAGGGGTTCGAGTCCAGGAGTGGATTTTTTTGGGGAGAGTTTGAGTCCAATGGGTTTTTTTGGGGAAGGGGATCATTAGATGCTACCGCTAGCTCTGATGAATGATCAGCAAAATGCCCTTATTAAACGCTGGTTTTAAAATGTTTCCACGAGTGATACTTATTCCTTCTTCCATAGAAACGCTGGAAGCCTTTGACGTCGATCGGAGTGCCTTCAGGTGGAAAAAAGCATTGGGTGAGTGTGACTCGCCTTAATTACTATAAAACGAACAGACATCCTCATCGTTCGACAATTTCCACACAAATACACAATACTTAGGAATTCCGGCTCCAGGCATTTAGAATGCAGCATAAAGCTGTGGCATTTTGTGGTTTCTGTAAATATTTATATTATTTCGGTTTCTCGCCCAACGAGGACGTGACGCCCAAGCACCACGAGTGCGAGGGTATCATTATTGTAATGCATTATCACTATCGCTGTTCCCAGTGATTGCCATTGTCAAGTAATATATGCACAGGCATGTTTAATACATTATGCGTCGTCGAGCCAGAAACACGATAAACAAGTTGGATCGAATTCCCTTCATTTTTTTGAGGATATGGGATATTTTATCAACATAATCACCCACCAAACCTTCAAACAAGTAAATAGATCATTGCAAAACAACAGGATTACAGGAAGAGATGGGGACTTTGTTTTCCCAGCTTTGCTTTGATGAATAGAAGTGGGTTGCAAGTTTTTTTGCAACAGGCAAAAGAAGCGGATTACCTCTGGTCTTTTACCATATTTTGAATTTCCCTGACGATGAGTGTCTAAGGCAAGTATTTAGTAGAAGAGATGGAAACTTTGTTTTGTACTCTCGAATCGAAACCAATTCAGTTTAGTAGTAGAGTGAAGTGAAACAACAATATAAGTAAGCGGGCGATTCCCTTAGATATACTCATTTACTCACTTACTGATTGCTAGTTTTCCCTCATGTAATAGTATCTTTAAGTAAATGACATAAGCAATAACGATACCATTCATTGTCCCTCTTCCTGCACTAGATCGAGCACCACATTACTTTATCTTGACATTATATGCTTAAGTTGCCACTATATCGTTCAAGGAAGTCACTGGGGAGGAATTAAGCTTGCTTTTGTTTCCCCTAATTAGACGAGCACAATACCACCAAAATATTCCATGAATTTCCTGTGGTCCTCCCACCACCACTGCCACCAAGCCTATACGAATCAGAGTTAGTCAGACGCATGAATGATTCGCACTATATGCCGATCACATTTCGAAATCCGTCCTGTTAGGCTCTTTTGATCATTTTCAGAGGAAATTGATGTTCCCTCCGATTTAGCTTCATGATTTGGCTCGGCAATAAATAAAATGAAAAATGTCCATAAACCTTTTGATCATTTTCAGAGGAAATTGATGTTCCCTCCGATTTAGCTTCATGATTTGGCTCGGCAATAAATAAAATGAAAAATGTCCATAAGCAATAATTCTCGATTTCTAATTCATGCTTCGGGCAAACTCATTCCGCAAACGTAATGTAATATCCAAGAATGAAAATTTGCCTTTCGCAGCCCGTTTGAATTGAATCATTCGATCACCATTTCCGCAATGCGGGATGAAATGAAATGGATGGCTCAGCCTGCGGGGGTTTTTCCCCACACCGGTGTCAAGACATGAGCTCACCTTCCTTCTCTGCAAACTTTATTTGGGTAAAGCGAATCCGAATTCTCGACGCAGAATTTCGCTTCTCCTTTCGCATTATGTAATTCACGCGACATTTTGATGGAATGGCAAACTATTTCGTTTGATGAATGTTCTCTTTATGAAAAATCATAAAAATTAAGTTTGCGACAGGGCCCAAAAATATTAATTTTCCTTCTAAAAAATGAGTATATTGTGAAACTGGCTTGGGAGCACTTTTCATACCGCTGCCGAGACGAGTGAGCCTAGGATGGTTGGCTGGTTGGTTGGCTGGTTGGTTAGCTAAAAAGGAGTAGAGTTGTAGTGATGAGTAGTTTTTTCCTTTCGTTGGTTGCTCTGAGGAGGATAATATCACAAATGAATCTTGTCGCCCCAAAACCACACTCCAGCGAATCACGGGGAAATAGGCGAGGGACCCATGTAGAATTTGACACAACGAACTAACTAGCAGCTCACTATTGATCCAGTTCTTGGCAGTCTTGCAGCGGAGGCCGCCGGATTTAGAGAAATGAATGGAATACGACGCACCCAACTATGAATTTTAACAATAATAATAGAATCAGCTTTTTTAACGCTTAACCACACAACAATGCTTGGAGTAAATCAAACAAGAAAAGTATCAATTCTACGAGCTTTTCACGAGATTGGAAAGGATTTAGGCGAACAATAAGTGTTCTCTATAGAGCAAACTCCCTCGTTGACCAGACACATCATTGTCACTGTCAGATGCAGCGACAGGTACGCCGAGTTTAAGATAAAAGATAAAAAAATAATAATCACCCACACTCCGCAACTTACTCTACAATTTTCCCACAGTCCACAAACACACAAAGATATAGAATAGAGAGTGCTGCTTGTTTCTCAAATTCTGAACTAAACTGTGACTTTGCCTCCCCTCTTTCCCTCTCCTCCGATAATGATGATGAGAATGAAACTCACGTACTCACACACACAAACAGGTGTATTGGGATAAATGAAGGAGAAGAAGAAAAAAGAGCATCGGGCTCATCAAACATCCATTCCTAATATTACTAAAGAGGATGATGCCGATGATATGATGTAGTGATGTGGATGATGATATAATACGCGTTGTGTTCTTGCATTATTGTAAACATGTGCTAATAAATAGTATGAAGGACAAAAACTGAAATTCTATTCAACCAACTAACCATTGCGACCGCAATCTTGGCAGAGTTTTAAGAAGATGGACTCACTCTGGGACGCCGCGTCGTTTCGTTATCCCCTTCGTCACGATTCTTTTTCTAGGATTTCGCCACAGTTTCCTCTCATTTACGACTCATAACCCCGTGATGAAGAATAGGATGTGGAGCTCATAAAAAAATTGTTGCTTTCTGAGAACAAGTGCATGATCATCATCATCATCGTCGTCATCATCAGAACAGGGCAGGCCAGGTAAAATAGGAAGGAAGGAGCATTTACTGTAACAGCGCCCAGATTTTCTGACTTTTTCCCTCAGGTAGTTTCATGTGAAATTACTTATGCAGAAGATGAGGGAAACGAGGAGGATGCTGATTGTGATTATTAAGGAAGTTTATACATGCAGACAGTAGTAGTTAATAGTAATGACTGACATTTCGTTGGATCGCTAAATGCAGCCAATACATATTTTTTCTGCTGGGCTCCGCTCGGGCTTTACGCTCGTTTGTGAGTAAAGCACGCCATTCTTCACCAGTAATAAGATACAAATAGGCCTACTCAACAGTTACGAATAACGCATAATAAAAAAAACGGTGAGCGAGCACATCGCACACACACCGAAGAAATAAATATCATCGTCTCATTCCAGATTCCCACTCAGTATGAATTACTTAAGTGGCTTGGCTGAAGAAACGCGTTTTCTAATGAATGAATGGATGAATACATCCAAGCGGGTGCTAAAATGCTTTGCGTAGACGGTGAATAGAAGAAAAGCCATCGATTAACTTTTTAAGACTCCCCATGCCACATTATATTCTCTGCGACAGATACATGCTGATTGTGTAGGATGAGGTGTGAGTGAGTTTTTGCGTGGAAGCCTAAGCCATAAGTTATGAATTGGAATAAAATGCTGAAAGGAATGACTAACTTTTTTTCTCGTTCAGCGGTGCACGCATAAAAAAAATGTTTGCGGATGGTGATCAGAATGATGATGATTTGTATGTAAAATGCTGCTGAGAATGTAAGTACTTACAGGAGTATCGTTGTGGAAAGAAGTGCCTCACTATTAGCATTATTATTGCTCAGGATACGAACCGTTGAAAGCTGACAGAATCAGAGTTATGGTGGAGAAGATGCATAATTTTTCATGAAAATACATGTACTCATTTACAAAGTGAGAAGAAAAAATGTAAGGCTGCTCGGCTCTGACGGATGACGTCAACTAATTTTATGTTGATTTAATCTCCTCTAGCTTTGTTAAAAAAGACTATGTTACGGCGCTATTTCTCCTATAAAAATAGCTCATATCAAGATAAATAGTATGCCCGTATTTCGCGAGGAAAAACTATCTAGCTCGCAGCGCGCTAGTTTTGATTAAGTTGCAAGCTGCTGAGAAAAAAATGAGATTATTGCAACCGGTAAATCTTAAAGGCAAACTGAGAGTAGGTTCACGTATGTAAAGCGCAAATAAAAGAAACTGGCTAGCATTGTGGCATTCACAGAAATAACGTTTGGCTACTTCTTCTTCACCAGAGACAGAGCTTGAGCTCATCGGATGATGTAGGTTTTTTTTCGTGTGGGGAAAAATGAGTTGCCTAATTATAGTTATTTATTTTTTGATAGCATTGACAAGCAGGAATTATAATTTTGTGGGATGTGGGGAAAATGAGTTGCCTAATTATAGTTATTTATTTTTTGATAGCATTGACAAGCAGGAATTATAATTTTGTGGGTTTGGAAAGCGAGAATGAGACTGACTGTAGGTCCAGCGAATGGTGGTGATTGGGATGACCGGGTTCGCGGAGAAACCAGAACCACCAGACCATCGTTTCAAATTGCTCGAGTGCTTATGGTCGACCTACTGTATTATATTAATGCTGCGAGACTTGATTACTCTCTGTCTATTTGGTCTAGCCTCAATGTGAAATGTTTTGACTTATTTTTTGCTGAGAGAATGCGGTGTAATTATATAGCCCAGAGCTTACATAAGTCCACTTTATCTTGTTGCACAGAGGAAAAGACTTTTTTGCTTCATTCCACGAACTGAAGCGCAACAAACAATAACGAGATAAGAGGAAGGGATGGAGAGAGAGTGATTATTATACACTTCCATCGTGAAACTCTACCAGCCCCTCTGTCTTCAAGATGAATATTCACAGCGAAAGGAAGAATTGTCTCTTCACTGAAGATAATTATTCATCTCCGCATATTTTAGGTACATACACGCGAGCGCTCCGCTTCCTTGACTGTGACTCTTTGCTGGATGCAAAGTGGAGTTGATGCTGATATCGAGATGGCTGGTGGGTTCCACCGACGGCTAATAAGTAGTAGTAGTAGTGTTGCCCGGTTCCACACACGCTAGCCGGCTCATTACTTTGTTCCGTTTAATTTGCAAGCCTTCTTTCTGCATGAATTTTCAGGTTCGAAGCAAGCGAGTGACGACAGCACAACAACAACAAGTACGTTGTGGAGCAGCTTCGTTGCTATCATTGTGATATCAAATCCATAATTCATCTAACCAGTAGTTTACTTTGGCATGATCTTCTCATCAGCCCCCATTAGTTGTCTGCGGATTCATTACTCTTCTGACGACATGGAGTTGACTATCTCAACATGGATGGATGTGGGTTACGGAGGCATGGTATGGCATTATTATCTTTTTTTCGGGGAAAATGAACATAGTTTTTGAGGCGAATAATGAAAGACATGTACCTTTAATAGTTATCGCCCCTGTGAGTCCACAGCTTTTCATAAGTAGACCCCAAGTCTCGAAGTTTTTCATGTTCGAATTAGAATGCTACTTCAGTGTGTTGCATTATTGTTTGCCGGAGTTTTTCGTTCGTAATCATTGGGTTGAGCAAGGCGGGGCATCAAAGGACTTTCCAACGGATTTTTTGTCTCACGCCCACGCTCAGGGAAAGAAATATCAGGAGGGAAAGGTAGAAATGAATTTTCCGCGATATGCTAAAAAAAAGGTGTTCCTCCACAATTATCACTCTTCATTGTCTTCTTCACGAACCTGGAGGCTACACCCTCAGACTACAGTGGCCTCCTTTGAGTTCTATTTTTGAAAAAAAATGCAGCGATTACGGCAGGATCCCATTAAAGGGACCAATCAGGCGTGACACATCACTTCGTTTTCCACGGTTTGTACACCGGATTAAATGCTTATGTAACTACACGCTAAGGACTGTACACACTCGAATGAGGTTGTTGAACAAAAGCGATGAGTTAGGCACATTATTACTGTGCATCATTTAGAATTCATTTCATTTTTTAAGCTGGGAAGTGAGCGAATGAAAGATTCTCCCTAATGGAGGATTACTTGATACTCCAAAGTAATTGAATATCATAAGTTTAACCACTTCGCCCGACAACGCCCACTAGCTAATCATTTTTGCGTATAAGTGCTTGTTTGAAGAGGGTGGAAGTGAACTACCATTTTCAGAGTAAATATGCACACGTAAGTACTTTTTCCTGTTCGATTTTGCACGAAAAAAGGAATGTGACCTTTCGAGCAAATCGACTTGCCACATTATCATGCCTGCATGAGGCACCCTAAAAACAACTAAAAAACGAGGTGGTATTTGTGGTGTCACATGATTGCCTTGGAAATTGATTCCAAGTTCTCCTGGCGAGGGCACACAAGAAAAACACATTATAATTCGTAACTCTTCCGTAGACTCATCAATAATTCCAAAGGTTTTCTTCGCCTATCATGATGACTATTACTCTCCGCACAAACTGCCGCTTGGAAAAGGGATGATGGGAAATTCTATTACGAGTTTCAATAGCTCCCTCGCTGTCTCCCTCCCTCCTTAAAGTCACATGCCCATAAATCAGAAGGAAGAGGAGAAGTGATGCATTCATACATGATTGGTTTTTATTGCTGTCGGTGAGTCTAATCTTTATTGTACATCGTTAGAGGAGGGAGGCACCTCACAAATAATAAATTTTTAAGGTCGGCCCCAAGCCTTGGGAAGTGACGCAATTTGCATAATGTTTCACCCTACTGGTATTCATGAGTAAATACCACAAATTCGAAATGCTCCATGGCACTTTTGAGCTCAATGTAGTGGACATAATGCGAAGCAGAAGTTAGATTTCCGTGAGCTATGCCTACACTGTGCGTGTGTCATGTTCTCAGTATCGGTACGGTACCGTAACACAAGACGGTGACGGTTGCGGCGGGGATCGCGAAAGGAAGAGCGGAGAGAAGGAAGCCATATTTGTGATTGCAATGCAGTATGATGAGATGTGATGCAACAGTTGCCTAAAATCTGTTTATTTTTTTGTGCACCGTTCCTTGTCCACAAAACAAGCTATACACTAATAAAAAAAACTTGTCTTTTTCAGGAGGAATTCATCAGACTCGCCTCATGCCTTTTCATTTCTGATGTTAAATGACTTCTGGGACTTTTACCAATGCATTCGTGCCACGGCATCATTATTATTACTATTATTGCTACACACACACCACACACACACACACACATGCAAGTAAAAAGGATCCAGCATTATTATGTCGTATTTTTGGCCACATGTGCGCCCACGCTGATTCCATCCTTTCATTTCGTGTCCGTCAATGGCTCTCAATGAAGCGGAGAAAAAATGACGGAGATAAAAATTGCAGCGTGCAAGATGTGATAATAGAAAATTAGTTTTTCCCTGGGCACTCACATTTATTTCTTTGGTTTCGTTGCGACAAGGACAGTAGTAGTGGTTATAGTGGAATCTGTTCGTTTCTCTCCTTTTTTCATTTATTTCTCGCGACGTTCCATGTGAAATTCGAAAAGAATCGGTGGAATGCTCCACTTTCATTTGATCCCCCCACACTTATCATATTCCCTACGGGAATGTAGCAAATGCAATAAAGATAAGGAATACGGATTCAAAGAAAACTACTTATGACGAAAAATCCCTTTGATGGACGTTACTAATTAAGTTTATGAAGCAATAATGAGAGGTTGCGAGATGCTGACATTGGGCCATTGAAACTGCAAGGTGGAGGAGGTGGAGTTTCCTTACTACCATGAGCAGAAAAAAAATATGTCCTGGGTAAAATAATTTTGTTTCGCATACCTAGAGAAATGTCCATCCCCACTTCATTTGGTTCCGCACCGCTGCTTCCGCTGATTGGGAAGGTAACGTAACCTCACACGAAATCTATATTATAGCACAAATTACTCACATCTACTCTATAATATGTTAACTATAATACTCCGCAACGGTTTTCGTTCATTGATCCAGGCAGGCCGAAAGTTGAGTTGGACTTTGAATCAAAGCTCTGTATGATAATATGTAGAAGGCATGTGTAATACGTACTCCACTACGTTTTTATTACAATCAAGCGACATTAAATGTTAAATTAATGTCACATTTCGTCGTCCTACTTACTCCCTCCCTACTTTGGGTGTCGTCTCCTTCATTTTTAGAAACACTATCAAATAATCAAAGAGGAGTGTTGGAGTGACAACGAGAGGCTAAAACGCTTCTATTGTGGTCATTCGCCAGCTTCAAGAGTGGAGAAGAAGATCCACAAATGAAACTGAAGACAAAGCGTTCCTTTGTGCGAAGAAACCGTTTGAGTGACTACATTTTGTTTGGTTTCCCGAATAGATGATGATGATGACAATATTTTGTGCTCCTTGTCTGTCTGGCTCCACTTTTCACAATGATAACCGCGATGCACGACAAACTATACTGTGGCGGTGACACTTTTTGTAAAGAGCTTTTAGGGTAACTTTTTTATTATTATTTTTTCCCTCACAGGCATAAACTATACTGTGGCGGTGACACTTTTTGTAAAGAGCTTTTAGGGTAACTTTTTATTATTATTTTTTCCCTCACAGGCATACTCTTTCATAGAAGTCAATTGGCAGCGATAGCAAAAAAAACTTGTGGCTTCATACTAGTAAAAACCGGATATAGTTTATCGCACCGCAGTGGAAGCGGAAATGGCAATTATTCGTGCCTTTTTCACTCATATTAATTATGTTTTCGTCCCGAGAAAAGTAAACTAACATGATTTCGATCCACATGGGGAGTAGTGTAGCATTCCAGGTTTATTTTTTTCCTGCTTAACCTCCCATTACAAAGTAAGTATATAGGGACGGAAAAAATAACAGAATTAATACAAAAAGGTCATGTTCAGCGGCAGCAACAAAATGACAGCTCTGACTGGGACTCGGAATCTCGCAAATTCACTCCGGTCTAAGCGTACCTTATGGAAACAAAGGAACGTGCAACAGAACAGCATAAAAAACGTGGACACGCAAAACAACAAAAAATGGGAATATCAGGTTTCAATGAGCACTACAAAGACATGACATGACTGCCGTTTCGTTCAACGTTGGCATGTGTAGACAACTGAATAAAAAGAGCGAGCCGAGTTGGTGGCATTATTCCACAAAGGGAAACAAAAGTTTGAATAGTGTGGGTATATAATAGGATAGATGCATTTGACTTGAATAAGGGAAGGAGTGTAGGCAAATATTTAAAAATGTGATTCACATCACAGCATTGCCGCATTCGCTGGCGGAACAACAACTACTGCTACGGTCGTAGAAGTTTCTTGGCATGAACTCCACAAAATGAGGATGATAATGTGAGTTCGCATAAAAACTAGATAAGACCATTCATTTAAATGCGTCAATTACACACCGTGCCACTATGCCATGCCACTGCACCAAAACACTTTGAACTGCAATCCTCGCGCGTACGTGTGAGTGGGCCTAAACTTTGAAAGTGGGAATTGAATAGAAACTATGTATTTGTAAGACGAAATTTGCATTTAAAAAACGGTCAAGTAAAGCTCTCCTCAGAATGGAAGGTGGTAACGGCTGGTAATCAACCACGAGTTTATATGTGCGTCCACACATAAAGAGAATGCAATTAAGTGGTTGTGTCGCAAATAGAATAGTATGGCTGGATGGATGGATGAATGATGGTGATTGTTGTAATTGTTGTTGGGAAGGACACGTTCGTTGGTGATAGGATCACGTAAAATGATTTCGAAGATTTTTTTGTAGTTATTTATACTACTCAACGCGTAACGCTTGTGTCATCATGTTTCTATCGTAGGGACTAGATCTGGCCTGGTCTGGTCTGACCATCGACGGAGTATGTACTTAGTACTACTACCACTACCACTTTGCCTCTGTCGTTGGTCTTT
The DNA here is from genome assembly GCA_027744355.1 of Tyrannoseira gladiata. Taxonomy (NCBI): domain Eukaryota; kingdom Metazoa; phylum Arthropoda; class Collembola; order Entomobryomorpha; family Entomobryidae; genus Tyrannoseira; species Tyrannoseira gladiata. The sequence continues at coordinate 10,693 of JAHZNH010000297.1, forward strand.
TTTGTGTTCGCAATTTCGGAGGGGACAGTCACGGTAACATCGACTCAGTGAGAGTGATTGGCTAATATTGACACGGCGGAGCGAAATAATGTGTACTCACTTTGTCCCTATCAGTCAAGTGTCATGGTGCTTTCACAACTCACGGCTAATTTGTATTATTTTTTGTTTCGGGGAAACAAACCACAGTCAGTTGAAGAGGACAGTGTGTGTATAATGTGGGCCTGGACTGTTGTCCGTCACTATTTATTAAAATGTGGCAGGACACCTATAGGTCCCATGAGAGGATGATAGATACAAAGAAGAGAAAAAAATACCTGCTTCTAAAGAATTACTTAGAAGGCACTTCATTCAAACCAATCACGAATTTAAACTCTGCCAGCGCAGGAAAAAATCAAGACGATGGATATACCGGAAACCTTCACATATGTAGGAATAAAAGAAGAGATGGATATTTTTGCTCCCAAGCAATTGCTTCAACTATGGAAGAAGAATGAGATGGATTAGAATAATGTCATGCCAGTGTGTCGGCAGTTGGTAGTACATGCAAAAAAATGCCTAAATTTGCAGTAATTGTGTAGTACAACTATTGATTTTTTCCTTTGTTGCTATCCTGGCTTTGTTCTTTCTTAAAGGTGGCGTGGCGTGGCGGGGCTAGGAGCATATTGTATTACTAACTTATTTTACTGCATCACCCACTGTAGCACTGTTGAAATGTTCGTGTTTTTTACACCCGGACTACACCTTGTCCGTCTTATGGTGAAGCTTTTCTGATTGGAATGCCAATAGTATGATTTTGAATAAGCACACGATACACATGCATCGCCTACCAAACTTGAGGAACCGTTTTTATGGCTCTCTCCAGCAAGTTTCGCGGCTAGAACTCCTAACTCAGGGTTAGGCAAAGTGTATGAAAGGGGGAAATGTTCACGTTGCGGTTGCATCTGTCGGAAACTGTGGGTAGATTTCTCAAAGCTCTGGTTTCGTTTACTAACTTTCTTTGAAATTACGCCGAGAAACCCGGAAATGACTCGAATTTGCAAATTTATTTAATTTCACTCATGTGAAACGTATATTTTCTTAGCCTCATTAGGCTAAGTAAGCATGTGTTTCAGGAGAACTCGTAGTTAGAAATTATGAGAAAATTTCGCATTAGATACAGATTTCAAGCACCAAAGCACGTTCCAGTTCCGTGTGTTTGGTGAAATTTCTCATTGTAGTGCTTATGCATTTGTGCGACATGATTGCAACAGTCAGTCTAATTGCTTTCACCATCCCATAACGCATTTTTTCGTGGAACTGGAGTAGTTGAGTGTGACATTTGTGGCCGAGTCAACATCAAGGGTACTCATTATTCAGACACTTTGAGACAATATAAGTAGGTGCATATTTATCTATGAATTTATGTATGTATCTTGCTCACTGGCCGTTGATGATTAGAATGAATGTCAGAAAAACATACTTATGCCACAACATAAGGAATTTCATGATGATGTGCTCCACGAGGGTTAAAATGATATTTATTACGAAATTACGATGCTGACTCATAGGAAGATTATTATTATTATTATTATTATTAATGACCTCTTTATTTCATCATATTTAATAAGTTACATTTATGCTCACAGACCTCTTGCAAAGCAAGTTTTTCAGTCATGTGATGATCAAGCACCTTGTTATATTACACTTAGTTTAAATTATTATGTATAAATCTCCTGAATACATTATTAACTATTCATTTCAAATCTCAATTTAAAGTACTCTAGTAGTTTATTCTTAAATACATTTAGTGACTTCACACTGCGAATCTCTTGAGGAAGATTATTCCATAATAATGACACACGAGACTGAAACGATTTTGACCCAATTTTGGTTTTCATCTTACTTTTGATAGTAATATCATGCTTTCTCCTTTCAGAATGTTCGTCTGTCCATGCGATAACTTTCAAACGCCTTAACCGATTGACTTCAAATTTGGAACAAAGGTTTGTTGGGATCCAAGCACCTTTCCTATTTCTTTTCAGCAATTTTGGTCAACGGCCGGAGCCAGTAGGAGTGAATAACGGTTTCCGTTATGTGACAATATGTACTTTGTGATACCTCATTCGAAAGCGCTTGGAAAACTATGTATATCCCAACTATTAAAAACTTTTGAAAATCTCCCCCTCTGGGGTCAGAGGTCAATATGGCATTTACTCCGGAACGCGTGGGGCGATTTTCTCCAAATTTGGAATGTAAGTTGCTGAACTCATAAGAGAAAGCCTCCAATAATTTCAGAAATAACCGTCAACGTGCGGAGGAAGGTGGAGGGAAAGGTTTTTTTCAAATGGCAATGTATACATTGTGATGCCTCGTTGAAAAGCCCTTGGAAAACACTAAAAAATTAACTATATAAACTTTCGGAAATGTACTTCTAAAGGGTCAAAGGTCATTAAAGCACTTACTCAGAAACGCGTGGGGTAATTTTCTTCAAACCTGAAATATGAGCTGTTGAACCCATAAAAAGCGACGTCCTACATTTCCAGTCATAACGGTCAACGGTCAGAAGAAAACAACGGGCTTAAAAGTGTTAAAAATCTTGTAATACTTCGTTCGAAAGCTCTTTCAAAACTCGTTAAATGACCATGTAAGCAACGTTTGTATCAGATTTTTTTACTGTGATTGAAAGTTACTGCGGGGAACATACTACTCAGCAGTACATAGTGGCCCGATGTACTAATCACGCACAATTTCGTAGCGATAGGTCGACCTGGCTCCACGTTATAATATTTAGATCATCACGTCTTTTCCTTTCCTCTTATCTCCATTGCTATTGATCCCAAATGGTCGCATTTTCATCAGAAGAATCGCATGCTCTTTCGATTGTACAATAATATTCTGGGTGTGTCTGGTCATTACTGCGTAGTTGAAAACTCTTTGAAAGGCTGCTGCGCTGGACATCCTGGGAGAATAGAATGCTTCCATTCAGTTCCTTTGTTACTGTAGAAATGGAGCTCGGAAAGAGATATATCGGAGAAAATGAGATCAGTGAAAAGCGTGGGCTTAGTTTATGATCATCTCTATGGCTTCCTTTCGGCTAGTCTTACTTATAAAAGTAGCAAGCATCTTAAAATTCATGGAACGAAAGTTTTATTTGTCCTCTTTTTATGCCCAACATGATTACATTCTTCAGCCCACTGTACGAATTTACGTACCAATGAATTAATTAGTTTTCGTTGGTCATCACTATCACTATCATCATCCGTAAACTCAGCAACTTTTCCTCCAAAATAGGTGCACCTGGACCACAGACTCTTTTTAAGAAATTCAATAAGTCCACACCCAAAAAAAACCAGCTACGTAAGTAGATCTACATGGTCTTGCCAAATAGCCCCCACTTTCAGCTTTCCCCATGAGAATCAAAAGATGCAAACAAGCCTGAACTATTTGAATACTATT
>JAHZNH010000298.1:0-14357 GCA_027744355.1 Tyrannoseira gladiata
TATATCAACAGTCATCACGATGATGAATACCTGGAAACTTTTTTAGTCTTTTTATTGCAATCTTTGGCAAACGAAAGAACAACCAATTACACCGGTTTGGTTTTGGCTTGGCTCAACTCATTGCACCAACCACCACTAGTATGAAAGTACATGAACGCCCGTGCGATTGCAAGAGAAGATGATGGAGAGGAGATAACAGGAAACTTTTTTATGGGTCCACATGCTCACAGCACAGCAGCGGGAGAATCTTGTGGGTGATGATGATGATGAGCATCTCTGTGGAGGAGTCTTTATGTGCTGGTTGTAATTGTAATGATAATCGAAATTGAAGCCACTTCCACCTTCATCGCCACCACCACCAGCTGTAGCTTCACGGGTGAAAACAAACAGGATAATTACACCAGAATAGCTTCCCCGCTTCCCACTAGTGCTGCTGATTAGAAAGTGATGAACAAGAAGGAGATGCTGATGCGGTTGATAATATTCTTTACTATTATGATTGGTGGTGGTCACTGGCCGTGACATTATTATTTCTAATTATATTTTTCCAAAAAACTGATACAAAAAGAACTCCTAATCTCTTGCCCACGAACACCTGAGCTCTGACTCTCTGATCTGTAAAGTGTGAACCCCCAAAGTCGCTCTGATAATGAATCTTTGAGGGAACCCGAAATATCAGAAACTAATTAGCACCTTAGGTTTGACTAAAACCAACAAAGAATTTATGATGAAAAATATGACTCCAGCCTTTTTATGTCGGTTCACAATAGGGAATAGTGAAAATTTGAATTTCGCTTCATCCAAACCATAACATTGGCTCCACGCATGACAAAAAAATCAACGTGGTTGGATGTTGTGGGGAAAAAAGCCCTATAAGGAAGAATCTTTATATGGAGCAACAGCATCTTCATAGATATACTTGGAGAAATTCAAGGAACCCTCTAACGTCTGCCGGTAGACCTAACGGGAAGGAGGATGTGAAAGCTGGAGTCTATATCAGCAGACATCCCGACAGAACCGAGAAAGTCAGCAAACTCCCGCTAAGCTTCGCTCCCTTCCCCTCCTTCCGTCTCCATACACAAGGAAAAACGCTTTCCCCTCCACAAAATGCTCAGCTTCAGCAAGGAACGTTCCTTACTACCTCCAGTAGCACAGCATCATTCTAGAGAATGTCAACAGTTCCAACTCTACAGCTCTAGCATTTGCCCATGCACTCATTTCATTGCGTATGCATTAGAACAACTCCGGGTTGCTTTTCATACGTTATCAAAACCTATGAATTACCCAGTAATCAACGGAGGGAGCGAGCGCATTATTAAGCAAGTTACTCACATTACCTCAGAAAAATATACAACTTATTCTCTCCTAATATTATTATAGCTGCGAGCAATCCTTCATTAAGAAACTTAAATGGCTGGATAATTACTTAATTTTTTATACATTACAATCAGTCACTGTAACCTAGAAGGCATTTTTTTCTCAGCACAGAATTCCTTCCATTTTTTTAATCAAATCTCTCAAGAAATACTCACATGAGCTCGCACTCATTACACATTCAATTACCTACCTAAACCCACCCAGTCCACGAATATTTACGTTGGGTCAACTTGAGCATTTTTTTCCAGCTTTGACAAAAAACTCAGAATTTTATTACAATTCCGCTACAATAGAAGTGCGATTGCGATTGTAAAATTCAAATATTTCAGCGTAACTTTAAGATATGAATACCATAGTGCGATAGAAAAAAAATCCGGTATGGGTGTATGTATTGTATGGACATTACCACGTAAAGTATGTAGCTCAATATGTGTATGCGTACGTATATGTTTAATTCAGCATTACTCCATGAACATGATATTTCCTGTAGGTCGGAAACCCAACCAAGCCTTACCAGGTTATCGCGGTATTTCAAGATTAGCTTTTTCATTCCATTTCATACATTCATATTCATGAATAAAAATCGAGCATTACCTACGTACCTACATACTTCACTTACATACGTGCAATCTGAAATGGGGTGGGCAGGCACTACTACTACTACTTCTTACGTACACGTAGTTTTTTATGATGCCTAAATAAAACACACGCATTGCGATTACGCTCCACTCGCAAGACTTTCAGATGGTGTGTTTTCCCCCAAAAAAATATCTTGATGGTCATCATCACCTCAAAATCTGAGTGGAGTGGTGGAGTATTTTCTTTTTTTACAACATGCTATCCAATATAGCCCTAAAAAACATGCCGTGAAGTGGATGCATGCATTTTAATATTTGACGTGTGTATATAGGTACGTACATACTACAATTTCCTTCGCATATTTATTTAGGTATACAATTTTGCTGGAAGTTTTTTTTGCAAAAAAAGTGTTCGCTTCAAAAACGTAATATTTCACCTTTACGACTTTTTTCCGTCCCCTCAGCAAACAAATTTCTTATATCGAATTTCGCCCGTACTCAATCTTTCTACTTCATATTGTGGGCACTGATATCGGACGGGAGAGGAAGGAAGGGAAAAAATAAGAAAGGACGCGGAGAACATGACAGAATTGCGGTGGAATACTCAATCATAAAACTTCCACAAAATTATCTAGGTCCGCTCCCCAATAAAAACGTATTATTATTGTTTTTCATTTTCGAAAGAAAAAAACTCAAAATCTTGATGGTAAAATCTGTTATTCTGGATTCGACTTGTACAAGTACGAATGCTAAATACCTTAGCACAACAAATTCGAAGTTCCTTTTATAGCCGGCGCAACCGAAATTTATTTTATTTTTCGGGGAGAGGGAATTAAAGCAGCATAAATTATTTTTTGAGCGAGAAAAATTGTAATTTTTCATATTTTCCAACTCACCACATTCCTCTCCTTGGGCGATTGTCACCACAGGGCTCCATGCTTCACGACATGAGCCAGTCATGTAACGAGCTTTCGGATGGATCATTATTTTTTCCAGAGTGTGTAATCATACAACGCTCACTGATCCAAATCTCTCCACTACGGAGAGCAATGTATGTTTCGCCTTTCGGGGCGATGTGAGAGTCCTTCTTTTATCAAATCTCCGCTTTTTGTTTCGGAGCCGTTGCTCCAAGTTACATGCACATGGATACAGAAACAACACAGTTTTTGCGGTTTTTCCTCCATCCTCACTGAAAGGGATGCACTGGTTCTCCGGACGACAACAAAAAAACTTTTCAATGGACTGACCAAGAGGCAAACTTCTCCAGAGCCGAGCCGACTCTGGAAAACGACTAGGCCTACTTAGCCCTCAGGGAGAACTTTCGCCATTCTCCCGGCCCTAAATGACTTCTGCCGCTGCATCCACTACAGAGTTTCGCTAAACTGCTGCTGCACGTCCAAATCTCAGAGCTGCATCGCTCCATTGCACTTGACGGCCAATTCCACGGCAACAAACTTTTTTTCAAAAGAGAACAACACCAAATCGCAAGAGGCAAATATTAATATTAATTTTTGCTCTTCAGCACTCTCGACTAGACTCGGTGGTGGACCACACCACAATTTCAATGTTTTGTTTGTGCGTGCAAACAAGATGCGTACAGACAATATCTGTCTGTCGTCGGGAGCTCGCTCTTCTTTAGTAATGCATGTGGTTTTGGTGTTTTGGAATTGGAAAGATGATACCTTAAGTCTCTTCTCAAACACATGAAGAAGAAAACTCGGGCGTGTAAAGTTTAGCACAATTCATGCGGCCAGCATTAACCCTACCTACCTATCCAACGGTTTTAATTTTAGATACCTAGTTCTTCTAGCCAAGCTCCTACTCTGTGAATCGTCCAGTGGAACCCGGTCCAACAGGAATTTTCGCCGCTTCCCATTCATATGCATAATTCAAGTCGTGTCCACAATGTATGGTATTCAACATCCACAGATAATTATTCTCCTGTGTAATGCAGCGTGGCTAGGTGAGCACATACCTATGTCCAGGGAAAGGAAAGGGTTGCAGACGTGTTACAAATAGAATCCGTAATGAGTGCATGCTCATTGTATTTACTTGTACCTACATTGTCGCTGCTTCACCTATTTATTCCTTCCCCTGTAGAGAAACAAATCATTGGATCTGATCCACTGCTTAACCTAGCCCAAGTCCGAGGAAAAAACAACATCGACTCTTCAACATCATCATACTCGATGAAAAAGATGTGTTATTGTGTCCATGCATTAGCAAGCTCATTCCTCTACACTGTAATCATCATCATGAAATCCCCTTGGTCAAAACTAACTCTATTGACTTACTAACCATCTTTATGCAAAATAGGTGGAGAATGGCAGGAGATTAGTTATAAATTCAGTTGTATCTTACGTTTTAAAACATTTGCCGTTCCTACAGTTTTATTTCATTTCTTCGGTCGGCATTTTGGCTCACGTTGAAGTTTGGCTGCCCGTCTGTCTACCGACCGACTATATTTTATTGGGCAAGTAAGAACGAAAATGCATGAATAATTTTGCCGCTTCACTCACTCACCCTATCTATAAATACACCAGACTCTCTGACTGAAGAAGACAAGATGTTGTTGTAAGGACAAGTTGAATTGCAATCGCAATATAATAATTATTGCTCTCCACAGACACCAACAGACGGATATCATTTTTAAAAAAAGTAAACCAAGAACTGAAATTGATGTACCTCCAGACCAAGAGCCACCACCAACTCAATTCAATTTTTTTCTCCTCTCAAACTTGATTGTTGCATTGCATAGTACGTTTAGCATATGCTTGCACTGGCTATGGTCAGTCTTCATCACCATCATCAGCGCTCGCTCACCGCAGTAAAATTGTTCGACAAACAATTTTTATTTTTATATTCATGCATTTGCAAACATTGCAACTTTGTCGAGCAGACAAGCCTCCTCCGGATGGTTGGGGAGACGCAAAAATAATGAGATAAAAGTGGCAGATAATATGCATAAAAAGAGCGGTATCACTGATATAAAATATGCCATTAGGGACGCTAACTTTGTTTCTTCACTGGCGACTTGGCCTGTCCCTTCGGGTTATATTTAGAGCCTTATTTTGCAGCATTTAAGCCCCACTGATAGGCATCTCAAAGAAGAAAGAACGAAAACAGAAAGAAATAGTCATATTCCTATATGTACATACCTACTTAACTCTACCCTTTCCTATCCGAGACGTCTTTTTTCGGTTGATGTTTAGTGAGTAGTAATACGCACACTAATGGCTTCTCCTATTATCCTGTCATCTTTTATACTTTTCAATTTCGACCATTCACAAAAAAGCCTACGTATCCTCCTCACTCGCCCCATTTTTATGATAGTTTGGTCGCCAAATTTACCCCCGAAACGGAAAGGGAAACAATGGGCAAAACCGAACCTAGCAGCCTGACCACAAAAACTCATAAAAGTTTAGGAGGCGAGGGAAGTCACAACGTAATAAAATTAATAATTCGCTTCTTTTCCTCAGATAATATGCAAAAATGAGTGTAATAAAGGTAGGTGGACGCTGCAATTACTACCAACACAAGCTGCTCAAAACAAGAATGACAGAATGAATTTGAAATAGTATGATAGAACTTTCCAGCCTTAATAACTTTCGTCGAAACGAGAGATATTGGGGCAATATTAACAGCACGTAAATATGTTGGTCGGCTTGCCAGCTTAGTTTGGCTAAATTATGAATTATTGTAGTCGATACAAGATTAAATGAGCCCCATTCATGGACTACAGTGTCGTTATTTCCCTATTCATCTTGGCCTTTTATTCAATATTTCTTGGTCAGTTCCATCCAATATTTTCTAGAATTCCTGATTACTTATCTATGCCCGTCCTGTCCAACAACTTTGCTAAATTCGCGAAGCAAGATGGAAAACTATTATAAAATGTGACTCCACTAAAAATGCCAAGAAATGAAGAAAAAATTCGTTTTAACGATTCAAATCACAGAATCCCAAAATGATGAATGCATAAATTCGATCTCATTCAATGAGCCAAGCCAACCGAAGTGTTACGCAGTCATCTAGTAGTGAATTGAAAATTAAGCCAGGCCAGGGTCAGTACGAGACTCCTCAGCCGTTCCGTTCATTCATGACTTGTAAATCAGCTTCGACAAGACAGAATCTACGATATTTTATGCAAATTCTTCAACTTTTATGCTGCATACCTTAACCAGAAAATCTTAAGAGACACTTTTTTTGTGCATCTTTCCTCGTGTATGATTAATACTGACCGACAAACTGGTCGAGGTGCTCGTCCATGTCAAGTCAGAGATGAGCTAAGGATAATATTCATATCATTATAGAATACCTTGCCCATTTTTTACCACCAACTTCATCTTTATCGTACTTCATTCCCTATAAAAATTAGGCAGAAAGCGTCTTTTACCAAGTGCATTCGCATCTTTCTTTACATTGACTCCACTATGCAAACGACAAATCCAAAATAAAAACGTCCTAGACTAGAAGGGAGGGAAGAATCTTTACAAGTTTTCATAAACCAAGAAAAGATCATCCAACTTGAGAATAGCAATCGTATTTGCCAGCTGTTACATCTTTTTTGCAAAAAAAGTATCGCTATCTCAAGCATTAAAGATAAAAGTTTAGCCGGGAGAGAAATTCTCTAGTAGAAATGATGCGCCACCGATCGATTCTCCTTACCGAAAAACCACTCCGGCCCAATCAATTTCTCACACACGATACGGCAGAGAAACAGGAGAAAACCGAAAGACTTGAACGAAGCTTGAGCCAGACTAACAATGGACAAAACGACCAAAACAACAGCTTCCCTTGAGCAACAAGAAAAGGTTTCGCTTTTTTTCAAGTAAAAAGAAGAATTTAAGCATTGTCATTTCATCTCATTTAAAAACCCTTAACACACCTAAATCATCACTACCAGCATAAAAATGTGTTTGTCAGTCAACATACTCGTCATCAGCGGAGCTGACTTTATCATTCACCTAATGTATCTTCTTGACCAGGCCGAAGTGCCTTTTGTTCTTAATTAAGAAATTCCTCCGAGGCAAAGCGGGAGGATGATCGAGCAAGCCCACCAACGCGTTGACTGATATGAAACGGGTGAAGTCAGAATCAGCATTACTGCCTTGTCACATAAGTCAGGTTCGAGAACTTAATCTTTGGTCAGGATCACAATCTCACTTAAACTTTTCAAATGTGTCGGGGAATGAGGCTTTATGTGATGTGAGTGCTACGAAGAAGAAAATATAAAACGCGTAAGGAACTCTAATGAGCGCCTGAGTTTTTTTTGATGCAGATATGAAATTTGAAGTACCGATACTAGTTAAGTAATTTTTTGGTGAAGATTTCACACTTTTTAAGGAGCAGGCATAAGCTGCAGAGTTGTGAACGAGGTGTAATAAAATGAATCTTTTGTCCACTTTCATTCATAAAAAGCATATTTCCAGGTGCATTTACTGCTCGTTAATAATTTATGCAGGGGCGAACCAAACCAGATATCCAGTCAAGCTGGAGTCTTTTCTACCTATACATATCCCTTCACACCATCATTAGGTATTCAAGAAACTTGCTTGAAGTGGCAGCGATCCACAATTTAAATGAATCAAGGACGACTAGTTGGAGCATTGTACTACCTTCTCGGGCTGAATTGGCATAATGATGACTCTTAAGAATCAAGCGTACACTTGGAGAAAAGAAGGAAGGAAGCAAGCATCATTTCATCTCTTTAGAGTAAAACCAGGTAATAAAAAATCCCACATCATTTTTCAAGCCAAAATATATACCAGAAAATTGCATTTGGGACTGTCATGTTTCGACAAACCCGAGAAGGAAAACCAAAATGTTGCAGCGAGAAAATAGGTAAAATGCAATGGTTGTCAACATAGAAAAAACTTTTTCGACAGCAAACAAACGATGAATCCCTTTTCTGGAAATTATAGGGAATGAGTAGAAGCATACAAAACAAACGTGCTTCTCTACACTACTGCTGCTGCTGCAGCGAAAAAGGAGGATGAAAACTGTAATTTGATCTTAACCTGTAAAGCCAGTTCGTTGACTAATTTCTCTGCGAGTTTGATCTCATTGACCTGCTGCTGACCAGCATTCAAAGCGTTGAGAGCTGCTGCGGCAGCCACAGCTGCGGATGAAATTCCTCCAGGAGATATTGCAGAATTTTGTACGCTGCTTCCTCCGTGTCCACCACCGCCACTGTTCCCAGATGATGCATTGGAAGAGGCGAGTGCGGAGTGACCGTGCCCAATGCCAGAAGTGCATGAGGTATTAACGGAAGATGAGCTATTGGAAGAAGTGGAGATGTTTGGCACTCCTGAGCTCCCCGAAGAGGAAGTTGGAGCGGTGGTTGTGGTAGTGATGTTGGTGCTGTTGTTGTTGTTGTTAGTGATATTATTACTCGATCCTCCAACACCTTGTTGCCATAACTCTTGGTTCATTTTTAGAAGTCTCTGTGTCACTTCGGTCATCACAAGATCGTCAATTGGCGACATTTCCATTATTTTCGAAGCTGCAGCCGCTGCAGCTGCCATACTGGGATTGTTATTTTGCGAGGCTGCCGCTGCCATTGCAGTTGTCAAACCAGTTGCCAGAGCTCGGAGTTGTTGTTGCTGTGTGGTGAGTTGTGATAGTGATGTAGCGCTATTATTACTGTTTCCTCCACTCAAGTTGCCATTATTGACAACACTGTTTGCCATTGACACTGCCATGGGAAGTGACATTGGGATTGTTGTAGCTGGCTCAGGTGTTGCAGGAGGAGAGCCTGGAGATTGTGGAGGGGAATCTGGTTCTTCGTCCAACTCCTCTTCTTCAGAATCTGGATCATCATTTTTTGTCGAGTTGGATAAAGCTAATGCCAAAGCTGCGGCTGCTGCGGCAACAGAAGATTGAGATGATGTGGTTGTTATACCGCCACCGGTGTTTGGGCTACTTGGCACCATTGATTGTTGCTGGAGATGTGATGAGTTTGAAGTGGTGACAACTGGTGTGATTGTCACATTGCCAAGACCCAGACCAAAGCCTAGCCCAGGTGATCCGTTTGGACTGTTTGCGTTGGATGTGCCACTATTATTGTTATTATTTGTACTGCTACTACTTCCTCCAGAAGGGCTTATACTGAGACTTGCGGAGGAGGAGGGAAATGCAATCGAGGAACTGGATGTGCTTGCACTTCCAGTTCCACTACTACTACCTCCACTTGTAGCCACATTTCCAGCGGATGCAGCGGCAAACGCTGCAAAAAGTGGGTGAAGTTGGGAGGACGAGGTCATTACTGGCCTCGCGGAAATTTTTTGACGCAGCTTGACTGACTAGAAGGGACCCGCGAAAAGCAGGTCCAACAGGTCCACTCAAAAAAATGTTATAGTAATACCACAAGACAATTCCCCAAACTTTTGTTCAGGGAAAGTAAAATTGACTACTACTTATTTGTGAATTTATCACTTTGACTAGACGACGTGCATGACTAGATGCAAAATGTTCACTACAATGTCTGACCAGGACTTGTTAACTTTTTCAAGAAAGAATTGGGTGATCAATTACACTAGCGGGATGATAATACTGTTCGATGTCCTTTTTCTTAAAAATCTATCTTTGCACTTGTGACTAGCAATGTATATTTCTGTTAAAGGAAAACACGTGGAATTTCACTTGTTCAACAAGAACTTTTTTCTATGATGATGCTTTTGCCACTAGAAGGCTGGTAACGTGTGCACAAGAGAGCACGAGAACATTGAACAAAAAGTGAACTACTTATTTGTGAATTTATCACTTTGACTAGACGACGTGCATGACTAGATGCAAAATGTTCACTACAATGTCTGACCAGAACTTGTTAACTTTTTCAAGAAAAAATTGGGTGATCAATTACACTTGCGGGATGATAATACTGTTCGATATCCTTTTTCTTAAAAATCTATCTTTGCACTTGTGACTAGCAATGTATATTTTTGTCAAAGGAAAACACGTGGAATTTCACTATTTCAACAAGAACTTTTTTCTATGATGATGCTTTTGCCACTAGAAGGCTGGTAACGTGTGCACAAGAGAGCACGAGAACATTGAACAAAAAGCGAGAGAGTGAGAAACGGGGAGATTTGAGACTGTCAGGTTTCTTTCTCCATTACAGGCAAAAAAGGCTTTAAGATATCCAAATTTTTTCTCCAGACTCGGGAGAGAAAAGTTCGTAGATCCGGAATGACTGAATAGACATGCCGTAGTGAAGTGAAAGACTTGGCCGACGATGCTTGTCTTTACTCTCCAGATTCTTTGGTTTAGTGAAGAACTGCTGGAGAAAAGATTCTGGAGAAAAGTAGCGTGCATTCTTCTTTTCTCGTAGTAGAAGTAGTAGTACACATGAAGAATTAGTGGAGACAGGGAAAGCACGGCAAGCACTGACTTTCGTATACTTACACACTTTTCCCCTTCACATTTTTTTCCTTCTCTCTTTTTCTGTCATTCACATAAAGCAATAATAACCGAAGGAAATACATCCACACACACACACTACTACTTCTACTACTACGACATACATACAGCAACCACCACCACCATCCACATCTTTTTTTATTCCTCTAAGCTGTCCGAGAAAAGACCGAAAATTTTCTAACCCGAGAGAGAAATAAGTAACGGCAAAGGCACATTAAAAAGGCAACAGTCGTAGCACTGGAAGTGGAAGGCAGTGGTGTTCGTAGTAAAAAAATATCTTCTTTTCGAAACACGTACAAGGACGGTTACACGGACCTCTTAACGTTTTCTGGACCCCGGGTGCTTTTTATACGGGCGGTATATCAAGAATCTTTTCCTAAACCATAGCCTTTTTCCGAAAACCTTTTTCTCCATCTTCCCCGTCAACGTCCCTTTTTCCAGAAAAATGTATTGTCAGAATATGTTATCCCACTACATTACCCTTTACGCCTCCGTACCAATTGTCAGCTCGGTGGAGGGATCCTCCTATTATTATTGTATGTACAATATTGCCTCCGTGTATTTACATGTTGCCATCATCAAAACCATGGCGAACATACCACTGCCACGAAAATGTGAATTGCCACCATTGCCTTGCTCTCCAACTCCCGATATAAGAAAGAGGAAGGGAGAGATGGAAGGGAAAAAACGTTCAAGTGAAAGTAAGTTTTTCGCAGCCGAGTCTTGGCTTGGTTATAAAAGTTGGTTGCATGCAGCGCCGGCGTTCCCTAGCTGGATAAGAATCCCTCCTCCCTAGTTTTCTTTTAACCACCCCGCTTTTCTAAAACCCGAACCCGGGATCTCACTACACATCTGACTTGTAGCTTTAGTTCCCTTCCACGACTCGTGGAGAATGCATCTCCGCTTAGCTGCAAGCTCTCTCTCTCTCTCTCACTTGCTTGCATTTGGTTGGGCATTTTTTCCCGTTCGGTTTCCCCCACACATACAAAAAAATTGTTTCCCTATTTTTTCCCCTGGCAGTCAGTCATGCTTTTTTTCCCGTTCGCCACGCAAACAAAAATATCATTTTTTTATTGCTGGATAGATATTGCTCCAAAAAAGCCCCCTCCCAAATGAAGGGAAAAAATGCTAACATATCAGCCATCGGTCTTCATTTTTCATTTCATTATAGATAATGCTTCTCCGTAGAGAAAAAAAACCCTTCCCTTCTCCCGAAAAAAATCGTCTAATAGCCAATGCGATCGCCGGACGGGAATGGAAACTAGAACATATGCATGGCTAATCGACTTAAATGGAAAAAAATGCGAGCGAGCGATGATCATGCACCCAGCTCCTATTTGTTTAACATTGCCTATTTTGCTTCATTTATTGTCACCCGAAATGTACGCTAAAAACTAGAAACTGATTAAAATCAGCAGAAATATATAGTAACCCACTAACTATAATATCGAATATTTATTGGGATGAGTCAGTGACTCAGTCACCCAAAATGTATGAGCAGAACAATCGTCCAAATTGCGGATATGATGATTAAGTCATTTTTATAGAAAAAAAATTGGGAAACAATCAACGATTTCGTGACGTGTTCAAACCCCGCACAAGAAAACACGAACGATTGTAACATTGAGTTACAAACTCCGCTTCCTCTGTCTAACAAGAGCGCGTAATGGCCATGGTTTACATAGGTAACCGGAAGTGAAAGAAATACACAAGTCCCTCCCGTCAACATTGAACTTGTCGGTGGCACAAAACGTGTTGAACCAACAAAATTAAGCGAACATTTCCAGAGACCAGCCAGACGAAACCAACCACCACCGCCACCGATAGACTTTTTTTGTAATTCAGCTCCCTAGAAAATGAATGACCTAGTACTGCTCCAACTACTGCATTATATGCATGAGCAAAAGCAACATGAGCAATATTTGTGTAGAGCAAAAAAGGAAACGGACTCATCATCCTGACTCAATTACACGATTACGATTACGCTGCTGCTGCATTTCTACTAGTAGTTAGTTTCACGGAGGACGAAAATGAGAGAGAAAAATACTACGGCTTGAGCAGGCAAGCTCATCGAGCTCGAAAACTTTTTCATTCGTTCAGTTTTGGTTTGATTGTGTGAGAGCAGAAGTCATCCAGCTAACATCATCACATCACCATCATCGCATTGTCGGACGAGGCATATTTTTTTTCATCTGATCTTGGCCAAGTGAGAGTCAGGTCCGCGGTTGAAACCTGCTGATGCTGATGGTGGTATTATGGTATGGTGGGTGACCAGGCCAGACTGAAGCTGGATGAAGTGGAGCCCAGTCGCTCTATAATGATGCCTTCTTGATTGCGAGAAATGGAGCTGGAGGAAAGTGAGATGATGTTGACGTTAATTCTCCCACAGACAATTTGTGCCTCCAATTTTTGCTCCATAACAACCCATCAAAGTGCATTTTCATCAGCGCACCTCGTGTTGATATGATGACCATCCCACTACCTACCTTTTTCCATTTTACTAATGCAAGTGCCATAAAAAACTAAAAAAATGCAGGAATCATCTCCTCCTCCGTTTATTTAAGGAAAAAAACGTAATGCATCAATTGCACTCATTTAATGCAACAGCCTTCTCCAATGTCTTCCCTTCTTCTACTTATGCTAAGCATATGTAAAACTATGCACATACGATAATTCTAAAAATATAGCTTCCTGTATTCTATTTCATTGCAGTAGTTACTCCAAGAGGACGGAATCAAACAGGGTTATATTTTTTAATAACGAACTCTAGTCACGTTCTTTCCACCGAAACCCAAGCCAGGCAAAGTTCGACCAGACGACCGACCGACCACTAGCCTCCTTTTTTTATACGTCCGTTTCTATCACTTCGAATTGTAAATTGTATCATTTNGGGTTATATTTTTTAATAACGAACTCTAGTCACGTTCTTTCCACCGAAACCCAAGCCAGGCAAAGTTCGACCAGACGACCGACCGACCACTAGCCTCCTTTTTTTATACGTCCGTTTCTATCACTTCGAATTGTAAATTGTATCATTTCCATCACCGAGAAGCTTCAAATCCCGCATAAAAATGTCCCCTTTTGACTGACAACAAAATATATATGGTCAGAAAAATATTCCCTACTAGGTTGGACTTGGACTGCCTATTGGCAATCTCGTAGGAGAAGGAGCAAACGAATAATCCACAGTCATAAATGATGGTAATGAAGGGCAACATCAACAGTCAGACTTCTCGTTTGATTGTTTTATTGCACCATTATTATAATTTCTCGCGGAGGTAAAAATAGTAATGACTTTTCTCCACATGGCTGGTCTCCGTCTTCGAGGTTGCGTGTAGGAACAAAAAAATGCCCTGCAACCATCTTTACGCACCATACGCATTTTAAGAGATGCGTACAGAATTCGGGAAAAGTAATTCACAGTTTACATGAGCTTTTCTTGTTACTGCCATTAATGATACTTGGTGAATCTCGTTGTTAAACGTGATACAGCAACTTATACCTGTTTTTTTTTCTCAAATTCGCAGGTCAAAGTACGACAAACCCGCTTTGAATTGAAACTACTGTAGATGTAATTTTTTTTCTTAACACCTTTTTTCCGCAAATTTTGAAAGGATACGATCGTCCCTATTTTTTTGATAATTTCAGATCTCCCGATCCAACCAGATCCTTATCATTTGGAGTCTCGACCTCGAGAAGGAAAAAAATTACTGTTCTTTGATATTCTCTGGTCACGCTGATGCCTTGCCGGCTCTAAATAGTAAAATATTGTTATTGTTTGCAAGATGCCAGAAACAAGGTGCATAAGGAATAAACATTGAAAACTAATTCTAATTTTTAAAAGATATCACTATTATTTTTTTCCCTCACTTTGCACCTGAAAATGTATGCATGCATGGGTTGTTCACACAAAACTTGTAATATTAGATAGTTCATCCCATACCTTCCTCAAATACACTTATGCAAACAGCTGAATCCGAT
>JAHZNH010000299.1:0-10994 GCA_027744355.1 Tyrannoseira gladiata
CCAAGGAACCTATGTTTCAAATTTGAAGTCAATCGGTTGAGGCGTTCGACAGTTATGCCGCAAACAGACGGACGGACATAATGATCTCAATACTATGCTGCCTACGTCAGCTTCGTAATAGGGAGTTCCAAATCTTCTCCCTTTCGATGAAAAAATGAAGAGAAAAAATGAAGTGCATGCTTATAGTATTACATACCCTTTTTCGACTATAGATAGCTCCAATATTATTACTTGGGGCATTCCTGGAGTCTGGAAGTGAAGTGCTGTTGAAAGGAGATTACCTTTTGCGAATTCAATGTTTACACAACAGCATCTCAAACGCTCTTTAGAGCATCGTCCATAATTTAATTAAACATGCCTTTTAGTATTGTTCGCGATATATTAAATATTTGATGGAAGCAACACTTCACCTTTTATGTGTGGAAAATTACATTAAATTCCTGCCAACTTGCTTGGCTTTCCGGCAAAGTTTTTCATTAGCTAGACTGAAAAAATATAAATCGGAGAAGAGGAATAGATGTAACGATGAAATCCTTAATGTAAGCTGATGCGCGCACACCAAACAGCAACACGATAGGGTCGTCCTTGCCCTCGCCTTGTAGAACACTTAATTAGCGAAAAACATGAAAAAGGATCTGATCGGGAGTGAGAGTAAGACCCGGAGAGATGCATTTCACAACAGAGGAGGAGAGTGAACAAGGTGGTGAATCTTTCCTCTCTCATCTTTCTTTTCACTAACAAAATAATATGAGTGCTTGTATCGATCAAAAGACATATATGTATGTGCATACAATAAGCGGCTCCATTACTGTTTCCACCCTGCAGAATGAAAGGAGTACATATTTTTATGGCTGGCGGAGAAGAGAAAGGGAAACAATCTCGTTTTGTATACTTATACTTACTTACTTGCCCCCGTACACGTGGATATGATGGTAAACCTTTTGCTGGTAACTGTACATCACCTTTTCTCCTTTCCTCACTGCACTTTAAGCGTTGTTCTAGCGGATAGACAAAAGTGTAATTTCTCATGTCAACATTGTTAGTTTACGTTAGAATTGGAGGAGCGAAATGAAATTTGTTTAGATGGACGTGGGAATACTGCACGAATGGAGTAAGTGAGTGAATGGTTGTTTTTCCTGTAACGATTTATTCCTCACAGAAATTGGTTTGAGGGGGATAAGTGCTCTAGAGAATCCAAGATTCTATGCGAATATGCACTAGTAAGCGTGCTCATGTACGCATTCCTCATCATCACACCGAAATTTTGCTGGATGTGACATAATGTTGCTATTTCTGTGAAGCTTCCAGAAGCAGGGGAACATGGTTCTCCCAAAACGAATTTCGAAATAAAACCTGGAAATTGATGTGATATAGAGCGACCGGGGTATAGAGAAAGACGTCATCTCTAATATCGGAGTTGAATTTTTTTTGTCATGACAAGCTTACGCGTAAGCACATACATTGGGAGAAAAGAAATGGAATAGAAGTTGATTTGATTTGATTCGACTCACTTTAGATGGAACATATTTATGGTGGTTTGAAGGTGTACTCATGTAATGCGGCGCAAATGAAATGAGTATACATCATGCATCATCTTTCCGCTCCGCGACGATAATTGCATCAGGCGGTCCGGATTCGCTCCGTGCCGTCATCAGAAAATTGTTGACACCAAATGAACCACTATTTCAATCAGGACATGGAAGCCAAATGAATATGATTCGTGGAAATGCTTCTGACGTGTTGCATTACTTCATGTATGGAAAGTGCTTTTAGTGATTGGAATTGTGATTGCACACCTAAATTGCTCCATCCATCTAAAAAAATAAGCATGGTTCTTCTCTTTCCTAAAAAGATGTGTTATTAAAAAGGAAAGAGGAGGAAAAGAGAGATGAGATAGCGTGATGTTCGAATTGCCACATCATTTTTCATTGTTTCACAGCTAGTTAGGCTCTCCTTGTGTGAGGTTTCTTGTTGACTTCTTCGCACATTTCGCAGAGTTACGTCTCTCTCCAAATTTTACTTCATATCACCTCAACAAAATCTTCTTGAGCTCATGAAGTGCGGTAGCTCCAAGAAGGAAAATACCGTCCTGAAAAATAGTCAGTAAATAAGTATGTGTACTTCCTTTGAGGCTTGATGTGCTCGTTGCCGTGTTGCAGCAAGTTAGAGATTGTGCATGAGTGCTCCTCCTAAAGCGAAAGAAAGATCATCAAGATATGCTGAAGTGAAGCATTCTTTGAGAATGAAGAGCCTACAAACCAGGTCATTCATAATATGGTGCTGGACTCTTGAAATGTGTTTTTATTTCTTGACATTCTTCATGATATCATCGGAGCATTTTATGATTCTTCTAGTTTTTACATCTTCGAAGAAAGAAAGGACATACATACATACATAATACTAAATAAATACATAAGTACGCAGGGTACGTTTCACGATGACGACTTATGGCCTCTGGCGTAGCATTTACGACTGACGAAACTTTTATTTCTTCTTAATATTGAGCAATTTCAAAAAATCACATTTGAATCATACTTGCTTTCCTGAAAGCTACCACCAACCACGAAATCTTTGCTGCGCAATTTTTGTCTCTCTCTCCCCCATCGAAAATTGAGATGTGATATTTGCTGAGAAGTGCTAGTAAGGAGGAAGTATATAACTACTGATATGTTATAAGTCGAGATTAATGCTCGTTTAGCAGCGCTTTGGGTGACGCTCGTCATATTCGGGGGAAACTTGGTTTTCACGTTTTGAAAACTTCGTTGGTTTGCTTTGAGTAGCATCATACACTTTCGTTTCGACTTAAGATCGGAGAGCGGAGCAAAGATGCCTTTTAGCTATCTCAAATGTTTGAACTCTACTTCAGTGAAATGATAATATTGTGTAGGTCGGTGGAACCAGCAGAAGAAAGATGATGATGTTGTTTTCTCATGCTCATATAAGTAAAGTAAGCAGTAGTAGGATGATTTGACACTTTGGTGGTCTCTAGACAAATTTTGAGTTTTGCTCAAACTTTCAATCCGTTGTGCACATTTTTGGCAGCAATTCATTGTCAACTGATTAAGTGATGAGATGACAGAGTGTAATGCTCAGGAATGTTAATGTTGTCATCAAGTAGGCCGAATTATGTAAGAGTGTAGCCCCATATTTGAGATTTTCACACTTCGACGGTTTTGCCTGCGTTTGAGACAAAACAATGCTAATGTTTCAGTCCTTCTCTCTGCTTATCGTTCATGGCAACCGCACAGCATACGGGATTAATGGGATGCAAACCCATAAAGTGGGAGATAGCAATCGCATAAAACTGTAAAACCCATGAAATGTCAATTGATTTGCGGCCATAAAACAGTTTCGGTGTAATGCTGGCTGTTTCATTTCTCTCAAATGAGATTAATCTCCGCATATTCCGAGGTTTTCATCTCGAACCAGAAGAAAAATCCTCTACACGATCACTTTATCACTGCCGTTGCGCCAACGCACGGCTCACAATTATTGAAAACGTGAGCAATGATCCAATGACGTACTTCCGTAGTGCTTCACGAGATAATGCGCCAAATTATCCCGGATCCAAATGCAAGCCCTTAATTTAATAATCTGGAACGAGAAAAATTGGAAAAGTCGATACAATCGAGAAGTATGCATAATGGCTCTTCAAAGGAATAAATCACATCGTGGATAATTGAACTCCTTTCTCCTCAACAGTCCAAAGTACAAAGTTGCTTATCCTCCCCATTAATGTACCTTGAGCTTACAATACCATCAAGGAACTTCCTTTCACCGCATTCATGCTCATGGCCCTATTATAGAAAATTTTACGCAACAGCACACAAGTATAAGAGCGGGATCCGAACAAATATTGAATGAAGAACTGCCACTTCCCTCAATTTGCAAAATCATGGATATGAACTTATGCGCCATATGAAAAAGAATTGCGCCCTGGTCCATAGTTCATTATCATAACATTGATGAACCAAAGGATTCATATTCATTTTACAATTACTACCCACTGAAACCATCTTTTCTCTCTTACTTTCTAACAGCTCATCATTAAAGTTTCACTTAAGTAAATAGTGAAATGATTGTCCTTAGCCCTGGCTTCACATTAGTGGAATGAGCTAAAAAAAACCTGACGCAAACGTATTCCTACTTCCACCTCTTGAAAGGAAACGCCCTCTTTTCCATTTCATTTTATTATACTAATTCTCCGTCACAGAATGAATTTTAAAAAAATAGCCTTAAAAGGTAAATATATTCCTATGCGTCTATAAGGACAAGTAGTAGAGGAGACCTTCTGGAAGCTGATGTGTTTTTTAAGTATGTTCTCACAAAATAGTAGAGGAAAAGTCATTCTCGCCCCTAACGAATAATAATATTGTATTGCCCAACACTTTTCTGCTTTTTCGGTGACTTTGGTTTTTTCACACTCTGTCTCACTGCATGTATGGGAAAGTTTGTTTGCTGGTTCTAGCACAGCTCATAGCTCCGTTTCGCTTTTGATGCTGCTGCTGCTTCTGCTGCATGATTCCATAATATTTGGAGCCCAACACTTTTTTTACAGCGCAAAAAAATCCATGGTGAAGTCTTATGCATATGTGTGTATAAAAACTAGCAGCGAGTTTATTTTAGCTGGTTAGCATGCAGACATACATACTTCGTGGTAGTGGGTCCGATTCAGATTCCTCTCCACAAGAAGAGGGGAAGAAGTCAAGCAAGCAATTTAATCGGATCCGAGTCGTTATTCCCGAAGTTTATCAAGATATAACTGCATACGCCATAAGTATTTGATTAAAAAGAAAGTTTATGCATTTTAAATAGATTTTTCCCTGTAATTGCACCCTCCACACACAGTATATAAATGGGATGACTGGGATGTTTGACGAAGAAATAAGAAAAATATGCTTCTTCTCAATCTCCTGCTCTCAGAGTTTCTTGTGAGCACCCGCTAAATACATGAAAGTTTTTTGGAGAAAAGTCGCTTAAAATGAGATTCCTACGGTATACCGCCATCAAGCACTCCATACGGCAGAATGTGACTAAGTACAGCAAAGCATTTTCTTATTTCATGTGGGATTAGGATTTCGCTGCGTTAAGAAAGTTTGAGCAACATTGTGAAGGGGAAGAAACTACGCTTGTTCTACTCCCCGTAAAATAAGTACATTATTACGATTTTTTTCGCGTCTTCCTATTTCAAACTAGTTTTCTGCGTCTCTCCCTTTCATTTTCTCTCGTATTGCCGTGCCCGTAAGAAGGAGAGAGGGTGCTATATTTTTTTACTGCATCAGATTCCTCACTGGGAAGAAGGACGGCAGAGGATCTTTTGAGAGGAAAAATGTTGTTGGTTCGACTGCATACGCCACCACCGCCACTGCCGCTTTCTTACATTCTTCCATTGGGGTGTTGCCTGCTCTGAGCAAGTGCGAGCTGGGTATGGAATATACGACCCCAACTAGAAAGGGTCGTCAGTAGTGAAAAGTGTGTGGTGCTGCAGGTGCTTTTTTCTTGCAGAAAGGCCAGTTTTTGTACTTTGTCTTTGTACTATACTTTTCTCCTTTTCTGCATTTTTCTTCATTTTCCCACGGTCCGCCACCGACCATTCATTGTTCTTCGTCTGATAATAACTTTTTCTAGAGAAGTTCTTTTTTTCCTACTGTCGTCGTATTATAGTGCGAACTCATCAATTCTTGAATCATTTTCGATCTTTGTTCTTCTAATACTCGGCGTCTTTTATTCAAGAGGATTTCGTTCCACGGTTGTTGCAAATATCTATTTTTCGCGATACAGTTCCTTTCTATTTACTTTTTTGGAAACAAAATTGAGTGTCATTTATCACGATCTAAGAAAAATTGAGATCCCAGGAAGAGACACGATTCCGACTTTAAAAAAAAAGAATTTCTCTGTCCGCCAGTCTTTTTCTACGTTCCTATTCACGCTCGTCTTCGTAGGGTTACAGACGGACTACGTACTTACTGCAAACCGTCAACTTGAAAAGCCGCTGTTGGCTTCGGAGATTTAGTTTTAAGTAGGAAGAGAAAAATAAAATATTCCCCGGAAATCTTCAAATAGATTTTGAAATTCCACCCACTCACTGACAAAGCTATTGGAGGGTAATTTTTTTGCGTCCCACCAAATTTCTCAAAGAAAAACAGTATTTAATAGCCATATTTTCAGTAATGGACGATCTCATCAAACAAAAATACGACTCCTGTTAAAACCTAATTACAGATCTAGTGTCATAGCCGATGTGTCAAACTTCATGCTTGGAAAGTTTCTGATACGGTACAATCGGCAAGTGTTGTCGAGACTGTGATGGCATTCATAAGTGTTTCTTCTCCAAGTTCGTGCAATCACGCACGTCTATAATTTTAATGTAGAAGTTGCCAATGAAAATTTTTCTAGCAGCGACGAAAGTTTTTTTTTCAAAAAAGACTCAACCCTTAATCAATACAATCACATTCAGTCAACAGAAAAAGAAATACAATTTTTTTGCATGGACTTTGATTCACTCTCGTGGAGTCTGTGATAAGCTAAGAACGATTTAGACTTGAAAACCTGAAATATATCTCGGGCTTCTCTTGTGCAAACGGTAAGTAAATTTCAGTTGCATGTCCAAAGTTAATGTTTTCTTTTTCCTGCATACTCCAATATATTATCATCTGTCAGTAGTTAAATACGTAAGACATTTAGCCTGTCAAAAATGTTCTGCAATGAGCAGAGGGAGCGAAGAGGAAAGGAGTACAGGCGGAAGTTTAACTTTCCGTATTTTGCACGAAGCAAGTCTTACGCAGAAAAAAATAATAATAAGTCTCGTTTGCTTCTAACAACTTTTTAGAGAGCGTTCGTTCATTTCGTTGTTGCATTTCATTTTGTCTCCGGTGCCTATCTCGGTTCAGTTCAGGCCAGGCTCACATGAAGCAGAGGCAGAAGAGGAGGATTTGATAGAAAGAAGTAAGTAGCATGTTGTAGAGTGGTGGTGGTGGTTGGTTGGTTCATTTTTTTTATTATTTCTCCGCAATGCAGTATTATGTATATGTACGTGGCATAGCGTGGCCAAAGCTAGGTACGGTTTTTTAGTTGGCATTATTGGACCTCCACGCTTATAGCATCATGGCTTTGTGTGTGATCGAGAGTCAGTGAGGAACAGGCTATGAGGAATATGTACTCACTCACTAGTGTGGGGTTCACATCTCTTTCCTACTCTTTCCTCCGCTGAAGCAAAAGCAAACGTCAGCCTTCAAAAAAATAATGTATCGTTCTGGTATACACGTTAAGACGAAGGGGGAAGAACCGAAATGGAAGAAAGGCCCAAAAAAAATCCGAGAGAGCTCCAAAGAGTGAAACGGGTGAATTTTGGAAAGGGAAGAAAAAAACCATCATCAGCCGCATTTTATTTCGGGAAAGGGAAGAAATAATAATAAGTCAAATGCGACGCTTTACCTTCGGCTTGAATGAGAATGAAAAAAATGATTCGGTAGTAGGAGAAATACGGATGTGATCAATTGCAAATTTTTTGGTTGCCCTTAAGAAATCTACGATGATGCTTACAACGTTTCTTAGAGAAAGCTCAGGATCTTCGTTGATATATGAGTGTGGAGGATGGTAAAAGTTGATGTGTGGTTGTTATTGTTGCTCAAAGTCAAGTATAAATGCTTACACTGGCGCAGCCACAATCAACAATGCAAATCTACGATGATGCTTACAACGTTTCTTAGAGAAAGCTCAGGATCTTCGTTGATATATGAGTGTGGAGGATGGTAAAAGTTGATGTTTGGTTGTTATTGTTGCTCAAAGTCAAGTATAAATGCTTACTCTGGCGCAGCCAAAATCAACAATGCCTGGTATCAACACCCTTTTGGGAATTGAGCCTGGCCCTGAGTGAGTTCGTTGAAATGAAAGAAACGTTTTTTGGGGAAATGCTTCTATTTCTCCATGAAAATGAATATTTGGAGTGCTTCTGTACGGTGGTTGTGCATTCATTCGCGGCAATGGTATAGCAGCAATACCAAAGCGGACGTCGGCAATGACAGGCGACTAGAGAGAGAGAGTGTGTGTCTGGACGCATGTTTATCGTAAATGCATGTAGCAAAGTAATATTTGGAAAAGGGGAAGCCAGAAAAAGAATTAATGCATTTAATGCAGCAGCAAAGAGTTACCAGGGCAAATAAAGGGGACCGACCGACCGATTCAGTAGATCCAAACTGTGAGTTTCGCATTGACTAAACCTTGAGCGTGCGGACGCTCAAACATGACGTTTTTACTAATAAAATTGTAGGGAACGCGTTTGTAGTAAAAAGGGCAAAAATGTAATGGAAACGAGGCACGTGTTCATTTCCCCAAATCTCTTGTTTTAAATGTTACACTCATACACGAGTATACACGCATCAGACTGGGCTGAGACTCTATCAGACTCTTGACTAGACGGACTCACATCTGTCGTTTTCGAATCAGCTGTTCCCATATTGAATAATTTTTTTTCTAAACAATTCTCGTTGTTAAAGGAAATAAGTAATACTTTTTGTGTGTGGAGATTGCTGAGGGGAAGGAGGAAATGATGAAAAATTGAATAGGAGAATGTTACCAGGGATGAATAAATTTTTTTCTCACTCGTAAGCACCAGCTTACTTTAGATGCCTACTGGGAGCACCCAAGACCGAGGGGAAGGGGAAACTTAACCAAGAGGGGAGATTCTCCCTTAAACAACTTTACATTGCATGTTTAGACAGAGGCCCTGATGACTACCGTGTATGAACCTCATTGTTTCCAGCGGTAGTAGCTGAGTTGAGTTGGGTTAAGCCGTTACTTTTGAAGCATGCGGGTGCGTCTAATCACTAATCAATCATGATGAATGCAAAAGACGTTTCCTTCCTGAGTTGACCAGGTTTTGGCGACATCAAAGCCATGCAAAAAAACCTTAGGATTTGTAGCCGACTTCTACAGGTTTCTTAAAGTTGAAATGAGTTGGGTTTGGGTTTGAAATACGTAACATGAAATATAAACGGTGTACAGATGAATCAAGCTATTTTTAGTAATTTTCGGCGATAAACTCATTAGTCATGCGGCTAGGAACAAAAACTTTCGAATGCAGCTGCTTCGGTTTTCTCCCTTATGAAGGATTAATGAAGCAGAAAGTAAACGGAATTTTTTATCGCACTCACTTTGAAACGTTCATGTTGACCAATAATAAATAATAAAATTTTATGTTATATAATAATGACTACCTTATGCTCTCTATCTTGATCATAGGGCGAAAAGGGTTACGTTTTTTATTGCAAGACAAAACCGTTCAGATTCCGCCATCATAAAAACAGATCTCCAGGGTGTGCATGCAGACGTACACATTCGTACATATGTGCATTTTAAAATTCCAGGAAAATTTTCTTCATTTCACAGAGATGAATCAAACGAACGGGTTATATTTTTTTGGAGTGGGACAAAAAAGGAGAGCCTTGATGTTTTTAATCTCCCCTTTAAATCGACGTCCGCATCATAACACCCAGACTTTCATTCCAAATCAGATGAATGAACTCAAGCCCAACTCCCCGTTTCATATTTTGCTGATGGCAAAACTCGTGTAAGGAAATAATGATACGACTACTTCTACTTCCACTTTTTTCCCCTTACGTCATTGTTTAGAGGAAATGGAAGGTAAAAAATTGAACGGGGAAAAAAACTTGTGTGCTGGAAACAGCAACTCACTCACTCACTCATGTTCAGCTTTGATCGGATAATAAGTATGGTACTTACTTGAACCGAATCGGTGATGGTGAGTTCTCGCTACTGCTGCCGTTTCCAGGGGAAAAAATTGTGCTAATACAGAGATGCATGCATGCTGCACAACAACTCATTGAACGCAACCCTGCTTCCTTCTTAATGAAAATATATTCTTCATGGGGATGCTTGCATCCAGCCAGCCATCCATCTAAAAGCAACCCTCTTTTTGTTGAGGATTGACCGTTGTTGAGTTTTTATTGAGTTGAAGTGAAACTGAAAGTGGAAATGTGGCCCTTTTTTCAGATAGACTTACCTTCACCCCTATTTCGCCAGCTTTGTGTTTCAAAAAACTCTCTCTGGCAAATGATGATGATGGTGGTGGTAATAGTGATGATCATGACGATGGTAATGCTCATGCATTATTTCGCTCAATATTCATTTTTTTTAAGCAGGCGAACGCAATACGTGCCCCACCAAAACTTGCTCTATCTCTCCCTCCCGATCATTATTTGGACTTTCCATATTGTTGTCATTAATTCCAAAAAATCGTTGCGATCAAAAACGGGCATTTTGATGCGGAGCCACCCTCAGTTTTGTTCTGTGCTTGGTTCCGTTCGCTAAGCGAGAGAGAAATACGCTCTTCAGTTTTTTATACGACGCTTGTGTTATTTCACTTTTAGTTCAGTTAGAGAGTTCGATTTTTCAAGGCAGCCTATTTTCAAAAAGTTTATTTGATTTTAATTCCGTAGAATTTTTCGAATGAATTAAGACCTCGAATAATTTCCCTTAGCAATATGATTTTTATATGACGTTCTCCAGATAGGTAGGTAGGTAGTTGCCCTTTAAGTAAGTAGGTTGCAAACATCAGATTATTTTTTTCGGATTTTGATTCGTAAATAGTAGTATCAATCTATCTAGTCGAAAAGTCTCGGTTCGCAGTTTCCTAGAATAATTTGCCATTCGTAAATTCATATACAAGTTTAGCCATACGAGTCGGAAGAAGCGCTTGCTGACGTGTAAACACAAACTGTGCTCTCGTCGCATCTCGCATTACAATATTTTTAGTGTAGTTAGCTGCCACAGATGCTCCTTGGCTTTTTAACCCGGAAAAACACTGACAAGACTGAGTCTTTTTATGCTGGTGTGAAGAT
The DNA here is from genome assembly GCA_027744355.1 of Tyrannoseira gladiata. Lineage (NCBI taxonomy): Eukaryota > Metazoa > Arthropoda > Collembola > Entomobryomorpha > Entomobryidae > Tyrannoseira > Tyrannoseira gladiata. The sequence goes on from JAHZNH010000299.1 coordinate 10,860, forward strand.
AAATCATACGCTGCTGCTAACACATCGTATCATTGGGAAACCTTGTCTTTCTCATGTTGATAGCCTGCAAAAGGTTTGTTTTGAAATTAATATTTTTTGTAACTTCTTCTCCTTCATTGCAATAAGTATTTCGAA
>JAHZNH010000300.1:0-12843 GCA_027744355.1 Tyrannoseira gladiata
CCTGTCGTTTGACTAAACATGAGAGGTTATCTAGCTTCCGCGAAAATATTAAGTTTGGGGAAATATTTGCAGGTGGACAATAGTGATAAAAGCTGAAGAGTGAAAATAGTAATATTTAATAATAGTTTTAGGGAAAGGAAAATGTGAGCATGAATATGAAGTAGTATAAATATTTTCCGTGGAGTCAACATAACGGTTCGTCTGAAGAATAATATTTTTTGTTTTCATTCCTCTTTTCCAGGAAAGAAGTCGACCATGCTTGAAAACTCGACGCAATCATCAAGCTCCTCTTCCGTGTATTCACTCACATCGAAATCATGCTGGAATTATAATGGAAGCAAAGGTGTGAGCTGATGACCAGCCGAACATCACTACTGCTGCTACTCGTGAAATAATTAAGTGCGAGCGAGGAAAATTTTTACTCGTAAATACACAAAGAGCAATATAGCGGTGGAAGTGAGTTTAATGCGCATTTTATTCCAAGCATCGCATCACTGCCCTTTGTTTCGTGAGTGCTAAATCATGGAGAACCAACATTAATTCTGCTGCTCTTGTAATATGTGTTGATTGTGAAGTTTATGTAGTGGCTGATAGTGAAGCCACTAAATCATCAGGTACGATACAACTGGACCATCATCATCATAAATCCAGGATTTACGGGAATGAATCATCCTCATCATCATCGCGTGAAATTGTTCGAGAAATGTGAAGTGGAAGTTTAGTATGTACTTAGTTTGTTGGGATTCAAATAGATATTTAAGGACAATGATGTCCTGACAAATCAACAAATAGTTTTGAAATTACTACACCATAAGTGCGTAATTACTTAGGAAGGGTTAGGTATCTGTGAAATTGGATGGGTGTCGGTGGAGTGGGAGTTTGAGTGGAGTTTTGTGTGGCTGATGGATAGAGGAGAACGACAAGGATGGTGACGATGATGATGGGCAAAACTACTAGTTATAGTGCACCACTTCAAAATAATTTTCATTGCTCAGTGGAATCGGCCTTAGGAATGAATGGAAACTACTTGGATGTGCGTTGCTGCTACTATTCATAATTTTGTAAAAGTGAAAGAGAAAAAATGCTCGAAACGGGTGCTTCCACACAACTACTTCTTAAATGACCTCGTTGATATGATAAGTCTATGATAAGGAGTGCAGCTTATTTTTCGGCAGAATGAGTGCAAAATGATGATGACACTGAGGACTTTACCTCGTGACTTTGTGCATTCCGCGTGTATCAAAAATTGCAGTAGTGGATCAATGTGAGTGGAAAAAAGTGCTTTAAAATTTGGAATCATGGGTGACGCTGAGAGGAGGCTAAAGGAGCTGGAGGGGCTCTTTCTCAACGGCCCTATCCGGCGAATGGGCAACGGAGATGCCCATGGATTCAGTATTGAGACCTTACTGGATATACTCCTCGTCCTTTATGACGAATGCAGTAATTCGTCCTTAAGGAGGGAGAAAACCGTAACGGACTTTCTGCATCTAGGTAAGTTCTTTTTTGAAGCTTTAGGGAATTATTTAAACCGTAGTTGTAGTTTATTTGATTGGATGCCGGATGCATCATTCCATTTTCTCGAGTTTAGCCGTTCCATTGCACCGAGGCTGAAACTGAAAGGAAGCGAATAATAAATATGTACATGGGACGTCTTTATTGGCTTTGTGATAAGATGAGTCAGGCCGTCAAATCTTTTTTGTTCTCATTTCGTATTCAGGACCCGAGTCCTCATATTTTTTTCGCGCATTCAACAGAATACTCATAATTTCTTTGTTTTCATATGAAAAAAATACTAAGAGAGTCGTCAGTGCAATGACGATGACTGTTTGGCGAGGTCATATTTACAATTTTACATACGGCTTCCCGACAGCCCCACTCGACTCATAAAAATAATTCATACACACTAAGTTAGTACGTTCATTTCATTTTAATCTTAATCCTCTCGTATTATCGTATCTCATCGCGCAGTCATATCCATTTCCGCGTAGTTTACTTACTTACTGATATTAAAAATTTTGAATGCAGGTTAAAAGAACTGAGACGGTTTCCTGTTTCTCAGCCAGCTGTGAAGTGTCAGCTCGGTTTGGATTTGAAAAAATAGGCTCTGATTAAAATGTAACGTTTTATACTTATGTGCACAGAATAAAACACAACACAATACCTAAAAATAAGAAAAGCGTGGATGAAATGACAAGGCATCGCAAACCCAGCAGATTACGACTGGCTAAATGGGATATTTTATTGCAGAGCCAGAGAGAGACAAACAGCAACGCACATGAGCTCTGCACAGGAATTACAATTACCAGCAGCAGCATTACTACTACCGTCATGACATGGATGGCACTAGTAATTATCATCAGTCAACCGAGAAACAAACTGTGAAGCATTTAGAGAGAAAAATATAGAAGTAGGGAATGGGATGAAAATGTGCGTTTACCTGACATCATCATCAATCAGCATTTGTACAAAATGTATTATATTAGCACTTTTATAGGTAGTTTGTTGTTAGTCCCACTGTGAATGAGCGGTCGGGAGTAAAAAAGAATGCAATGTGCTCAACCAAGTCAACATAATGGGACAGTTTTTGCTTTAATTGTGTTGATAAAAAGAAGGGAAATTAAGGGATTGCCGATTGAATTGTTTTTATTGCGGGATAATTTCTGCGCATTAGAAATGAAATCACTGCTTCGGGCATTTGTGATGATAATAATTTCATTAGGATTTATGATGATAATGAGCTAGCTGAGGTGTGATGTGATCTAATTGCAGTGCTGGGATCTTTTGAAGGAAAAAATCGTTATGAAAGAACTAGCGCCTTTTTAAAATGAAAGTGTGACAGTAACGCACCCAGTAGGCGGCTTTGCATATGTGGTTTTTATGGTCTTTGAATTGCGGTATTTATATGATGGCAAAGGCACGAAATAAGGGTTGCAATTGTCATTTTAAAGCATATGTACATTGATAATCATTTATTAAATCTAATGAGTTTGATACAATTTTTCAGTGAAACCGGTAGCGACCCGCGTAAAGTCCCTTCGTTTGTCCGCGGATGACTTCGAAATACTGAAAGTCATAGGGCGGGGTGCCTTTGGGGAGGTGGCCGTCGTGAAGATGAAAAACACGGAGAAGGTGTTCGCCATGAAAATCCTGAACAAATGGGAGATGCTGAAGCGAGCAGAGACCGCATGCTTCCAGGAGGAAAGGGATGTGCTTGTCTTTGGGGACAGGAGATGGATAACTAATTTGCATTACGCCTTTCAAGATGAAACGAATCTGGTATGCTGAAGCTAATCAAAGCCATATGTCACGAGAGGAGGGAAAAAAACAAGCAAAAAAATGTAGTGTCGTGACGGGACGGTTGAGAAACGTAATTTTGCTTTATTAAAATGAAATTTTTTAGTACCTCGTGATGGACTATTATTGCGGCGGTGATCTCCTCACGCTTCTATCGAAATTCGAGGACCGTCTCCCTGAAGATATGGCTCGTTTCTACATCTGTGAAATGATTCTGGCCATTGACTCGATCCATAAGTTGAATTACGTCCACAGGTAAGAAAAATCGAGGAAATGTTTCGTTTAAAAAATGCAATTGCTTTTAACTGATTTGTATTAATGTATGGGCAAGGAATTTAAGTATTCGCGTGTTTCCATCTTCAACAGGGATATTAAGCCTGATAACGTGTTGCTTGATGCGAATGGTCACATTCGCTTGGCCGATTTCGGCTCGTGTCTCCGTCTCCAGGAAGATGGGACTGTGCAGAGCAATGTCGCAGTGGGATACTCCAGACTACATATCCCCAGGTCAGTTTCAGTTTAATGTTGCACTTTAACTGATTCTTACTTATTTTTCAGTTAGTAAGGCCATCAATCTACTCGTTTTTTCACGATTGATACTAACCATAAGCATAAACAGGGACTTGAATCTGATCAATCTAATCGAAAAGTTTTTTATGTTTTCAGAAATTCTTCGAGCAATGGAAGACGGTCAAGGCAGATACGGTACGCTCTATCCTTTCATTAGTAATTGACTAAAGATTGTTCTTCCACTATGACCTGTACGGTTTTATAATTTCGAGAGGAAAGTAGATTTCTATTTCCTGAGATTACTAAAACGTGTCACTCTGAAATTAACTCTTGACTCTTGAGTGTGTTCATAACGCATTTAACCGTAATTCATGGCATCATACATAATTTCACACAATATCATTTATCCCTTCCACAGGTCCAGAGTGTGACTGGTGGTCACTCGGAGTCTGCATGTACGAGATGTTGTACGGGGAGACGCCCTTCTACGCGGAGAGTTTGGTGGAGACTTACGGAAAAATTATGAATCATAAGGTAAAAAAAATCCCCTCTACAATATTAAACCATGCATCCATCTCTATCTCTCGAAAACAATCTCCAATCTCCTTTTCGTCTCTCCCTTTCAAATGTCCGGTCACGATCGAGGAGAAATATGATTGATTGCGGTTGTAGTATTATTATTATTCTATTCCGATTTCACGATGATACGTTTTCATACAAAAAAGAAGACGAGTGTTCTCAAGGGGTTTCTTCTCCTCCTGGCTGATCCATCTCTCATTTCACTTCATCTCATCTCATCGGTACATTTTTATTGGGGTATTTATTGCATTGCTTAGGCTTGTTCTACAAAAAAAATTGTACTGTCAGGAGGAGATAAGTATGCACTTTTTTTAACATGTTCGATAAATACATGCATCCCAATCCCGAGTACAATACCGTTTTGCGGCAGAGCCAAGAAAAAAACGTTTTAGAGAATTTGTATGCTTGCCTTCCTTTACACTTCCTTTTTTCTCTTATCCTCAATCCAAATCCATTCCCCTTTGCCAATAGATAGTGCCTTTCTGATTCAAATAAGTATAATAATACTACTACAATACTTACATCTCGATCTCACCTGCAACAAATCTCTAGCAGAAAAGTCAACCAGAGTACCAAAGCAGAAAGACATGATGATGACGATCATGATGATGGTTTGCTTCAAACACAGACCTGATGTTCTGATGTACACACAGATTTTTTTTCTTTCTTGTAAATACATGTCGGGAGCAACGATTTTCGAAGGAGTTGATCGGAGCTGAGCAATCCCCATAATTGCAAATCACTCTAGATCCCCAATAAAGAAAATTTTTCAAGAGATTTGATTCGATGTTTCCCCATCCTTGTATAGTCCTTTTGTTGTTGCTGCTGTTATCGATGATGGGCAATTGGCAAAGAATTGGATTGGATTTGGTTTGGATATGCCTTTTTTTCTACAATTTTTCTGATCACTTTTTCTCTCAGGATGTATTATCAATATTATCATTCATCTTGCATCTTACAGTCCAACCACATAAGTACTCCAATCCAATCTAACCCAAGCCATTCAGCCACTCCACTTGAATTTCGGCGAGGGAATAACAAAAAGTCCTTCAGTTTAAGATTCGCTTTTTATAGTGCGATTAAGGTGCGTTGCATGCCCCTATCCGATACGATAATAGTAATGAGGACTATGATATTTTTTTATGAAATATAATGACGCTTCATGATTATGATTGGTGGCGATTGCCGATGATGATCAAACATCATCATGATCATCATTATCCTATTACAAAATTCAGTCTCAATTTATTTCTCTCTTCAATAAGTAAGATGCGATTTTTTATGGGGTAATACCTTCGAAAAAAAATGTGGTGCTCGCACTCTCGCACACTCCATTCCACTCCACTTAAATAGACTCCCCAACAGTTTTTGAGTCACCACATCACCACACATACATATGTTGTGATGTGATCCCATGTTGAGCAGTGTGTTCATTATTTATTGCGTAATAAAGATGAAAAAATATGCTAATAAAATTAAAGTGTACCGCGACTGAAAGTAAAAACTGTGCGTGAAGAAATGGCCTGGGAGGGATCGAGTGAGTGAGGTGGAGGGAAAAAATGAAAAGGAAGAGTACTACTAATATCGTGCAGGGTTCTCTTGAATCTGATTGTGATTGCACTTTTAACCGTTATGGCCATAGTTTGCTTCACTTATGATTTTTATCCTCGGCTACGCTCGAGTGAGGCGTATTGCAAACGGGGAAGGATGTATAAATGGTGCAGCAGCAACAGCAGCGTGTCTTCCCGAGCGAATCGGGGAGGAAGAAGAGATAAATAACATGTTAACTGTCAGTTTATTTTTGGGTAATATTTTTTATGATTTTCAAACAAGCCTTAAAAATCAATAGGGAAGGAGGGAAACAGTGATTATGATGATGAATGACGGGAACATGAAGGCAAAAAAGTTGGGAAATGCATAAGTAGTAGTCCACTTGTCAGTCCAACACTGCTATCTTGGAAGTCCATATGTGTGTGGCAAAGGAATGATGAATGACGGGAACATGAAGGCAAAAAAGTTGGGAAATGGGAAAGTAGTAGTCCACTTGTCAGTCCAACGCTGCTATCTTGGAAGTCCATATGTGTGTGGCAAAGGAGGACTGGCGATGTATAGCCTCTAAAAAGAAAATCCACGATTCTGAGCCCATTCCGGATCTTAAATATCCCTCTAATTTGTTTTGTGACCAAAGTCAAATGGTGATTTATGGTCAGGCAATTACTGCCTTTGTTGGTTTTTGCGGTAAGGAATGCTTTCATCATTACATACTGGTCTCTTATGGCTCTCAAAAATGGAAAAACTTCTAACGAGTGGCTGAAATGATTGAAATCGAAGTGGAATGGAATGGAGTACGTGCATAAGGTCGATACAGGGATTCAGTTCTAAAAAAAGAGAAGGAACTCATTCTTTCGATTTGGTTCCGCATTTTGCATCCTTTCTTTTTTGTCCGCTTGAATCACGATGATATGATGATGAGCCATGATCGAGTCCCAAGAATAGGAGGCATAAAAAAATGCGGCGCAGCGTTCCAGAGAGCGAGAGAACGAGGGAGTGCGATCAAATATAGGAAAACTTCCCAAAAACTTTTTTTTTCATTTTTGGCAACGTAGCAAAATCCTTTTTTTTATTTGTAAGCAAATCACGAATGCAGGGAAATTAGGGTTGGAATAAAGACCCTGAAAATCTCCCATCTCGAGTTTTGCAGTGCGCTTTATGATATGACACGGGTGAGCAGACTGTGACTGTGCCAAAGCGAGACGCTAGGAATTGCCCTTCATATCGTTCCATTATGCGGGCTCGGCTCTAGTTCTATCCGTGACACAACTTTTAAGTTGTTTACCTTCTATTCGTTGTTGGCACATTAGGGGATTTGAATCGAATTGAAATCAGTACTAATTTTACGGTTTCGTAGCCAGATGGAGAAGGAAATTTGTAGGATTTATCTATCTTTCGCCACCACCCAACTAGTTTGTTTTTATGAATGGTATAATTTTTCGCTGATTTAATGACACTGCTGCTACTGCTGAATGCTGCATGAATTTATCCATTTGTAAAGTTCCCCATTTTCCATCCGAAGTTTTACTACGATTTATATTTCCACTGACAAAAATACTATCGCAATGGTACATAGTACTAGTGGTAAGTAGTAATGTTCGTGATAATGCTAACAACGACGAATCGGCTAAAAATAGATGGAATCACGATGGTGTTGATGATCATGATATGAATGTGATAGCTCGGTGGTTTTTTTTCTCAGTGTTACTTCGTGCATGCTTCAAAGAGTCGAATCTCCATTACACGATTCCGCTCAAAGAATTCGAAGAAATGCGGTTAGAGAACCACCGCACACAAAACTTTTATTTTCTGCGATGAGAACAAGAGATGTGGTTACTTTTTTCTGAACTTAAATTACTATAATGCGTACTACGAGTTTTTGTTTGTTTTCCTTGATAATTTTTTATATTGAACCTATCGTAGTAGTAGCAGTGGTATTTGGTATTGCACCAGATGAGAAGCGGTGACTGGCGGCGGCAACGATCGTGCGGTGATGTGATATGGCGCAGTCACAAGTGGAGGGTTTGTTTTTTCTCTGGGTTTATGGACACTTCAGGTTGAAAATTCATCAAATTTTTCTCCTCTCTTTGATAGACTTCCGCAAACTTTCCATTTTTTACTGCTCGAACTCGAATTGTACTGAACTGAACTCGGAGGAGGAAAAAGTGGGAGATAATGATCTCCCAAGATTATTTTGACTAGGGGAACTAGAACTAGAGGTAACAGCCGAAATGCGAGGGAGCTTAAAGCTCACTCGAGTTCAAAAATGTTCGCAAAAAATATCGAAGGAAAAATAAAGTCGTTTTCCCCTGTCTAAGCAGAAGAGAATGAATGAAAATTGTACGTACTTCAAAAAAGTATTGTTTTGATAAGGGGAAAAGTTTAAGAGTATCATGAAGGAAGTTGGAAAGGAAATAAAGTCGTTTTCCCCTATCCAAGCAGAAGAGAATGAATGAAAATTGTACGTACTTCAAAAAAGTATTGTTTTGATAAGGGGAAAAGTTTAAGAGTATCATGAAGGAAGTTGGAAAGGAGGGATAAGGCACATTAGAGGAACAGGAAAGGAATCACATTGTATTTCTACAGCAGATAACAGGAAGGAAAATTGGATTGGTTTGGTTCGGTTAGGTTTGGGGATGACTATGATGAGCGGAAAGGAACAAAAAAAATGTTTGAAGAGGAACGTTTGGTGTCATTATCATCATGATATTGATCATTCTCATCATCGTCAGCAGCAGCAGCAGCAAAAACCACGTACACTTTTATGATGGGAGCAGCAGCTCTAGAATTCTATTTTACATTCTCTTTAATTTCCACATTCTTGGCAATGACATCTTTTTTTCCGAGCGAGTAGGGAAAAATGGGTTAGTGTGCCGTGCCGGCAATGCACCATTATGCATACATGCATAGTTTTTTGGGGGTAACTCCCCAGGAAAAAGAAACCTATATTTTTTAAAATGGGATATCTCACTGCGCATATATTTTTGCTGAGTTTATTGCTTCAACAAAGGGGAAATGTTGTTGACTGTTGAGTTGTGTGTTGTTTTGTGGCTGGCTGACTGAAATATGACTGCTTGCATCTGCCTAGGACGACGACGTCGTCACATCCAAATCCAACTCCACATCCTTCCCTTCTTCCTTCCTCCTCTTAAGATGCTTTGGTACATGGAATGTTGGCAGAAAAACTGGATATTTTGAATGCTTGAGAAGAGCAGAGGCCAAACCAACAAACCTATTGAAACTTCACTGTAGTGCATTTNGTCACATCCAAATCCAACTCCACATCCTTCCCTTCTTCCTTCCTCCTCTTAAGATGTTTTGGTACATGGAATGTTGGCAGAAAAACTGGATATTTTGAATGCTTGAGAAGAGCAGAGGCCAAACCAACAAACCTATTGAAACTTCACTGTAGTGCATTTGAATCGAAAGAGAGTGAGAGAGGAAAAAGAAGAAAAAGATGGATTTTTTTGGGGAAGAGAAGAGACGTATTCCTCGAGAAAAAAAAGTTTTTTTCTCTTTCTCGTGAAAAATAACATTTCGTGTAGAGCTCCTCGTCGTCACCATCAACTTGTTCCAAAAAAGTTGTAGTGCAACTCTAACAAATAAATGATGACGATAATAGGCGAAAAATGAAATGGAAAGGGGTGTGTACCACTAGAAGAAGAAGAAGTAGTAGTAAGGACGTATGGATTTGGATAGCATTATCAATATCAGCTATTTCCATTCTTAAGTTTTTCCTCGAAGAAAAAGGGAGAAAAAGAAGATGCAGTTTGGCGTAAGCCGTTTTCTTCATTCCTCCTCCTTTTTTTCTTCCTGGCTCTTCTCAGAATCCGTTCTCCACGTCGTCTTCTACGTCGTGACATGACTCGTGACTGGGACGGGAAGGGGTGAGGAATGAATGATAACAACATGACCACGATGATGATGATTTGATGGGAATATGGATTTCTTGTGCTCTATGGGGAAAAACAAAGTGCACGGGTGTTTGTTGGGAAGGCCAAAGTCATGAAAAAGAATTGTATTCGTATTTTCTTCTTTCATTATGATAACTTATCAGAAAAAGTAGGGACGACACGCGAATGAGAGGCATTAATACTTAGGGTGTATTATGGATGTACTTACTCACGGGAGGTTTCTGGCCAGTCAGCCTCTTTCAATGTAGTTTAGTAATGTAAACCGATACTTGATAGGTTTTTCTCCTGAGAGAGTTAAAAATTGGAACCAGAACCAGCACCACGGCCAGAGGTTGCAGGAAAGAGTGAGATGAAATGCGGCTCGTGCAAGGAAAACTTTTAGGGATTCTGGTCTGGCCTATGGTTGTTTAGTGATGCTGATGCTGGTGTTGCACTGCAGCTGTTTTAATTCATAAAAATTTTGGGGAGAGAAAAGGGGAAAATGATGAGGGTTTAATGATGATGACGGGAGAAATAGCTGGTTTGTGAGCTGGGCTGGCGTTTTTTTGTTTTTGTGGGAGAAAAGGAGAAGCAAATTAAGCGAAAGTATACGTGCTTGGGGGGAAAATGGTGCTGACATGACACTGTGAAAAAAATGCATGAGATGTTGAAGGAGGAAAACGGAAACTGGGGAATAAATGGCATAGTCCGGGACCAGTTGAGTTGACTGTAGGAGAAAAAAAATTGCCAAAATTTGCTATGCTTGACGATGCTTCACGCTTCATGTTTTCCTAAATGACTGGGCCAATTTATTTTATTACATTTTGAACGGGGAAAGGACATCGTGAAAGGAATGCGAAAAGGATGAGAAAGTTTTTTCCTCGTGTTGTTGAGATTGATGGAGGAAACATGATAAGAAATGTAATTAACTTGGGGTGCGGGTAATTAATTGATAGGATCAAGTTTACAAGCAGTAACATGACATATAGTAATGGTGATGATGCTACTTTATGGTCCACAGAACTGCTTTGATTTTCCGCCGGAAGGGAATGGCATTGAGGTCACGAATCAGGCGAAAGACTTGATTTCGAAGTTGATTTGCGGAGCAGAGTTCAGACTGGGACAGAGGGGACTGGAGGACTTTAAGGCTCACCCCTGGGTAAGTTTTGAAGAAGAAACGATATAATAATATGCCGAGACCACCCGTGAACTCGTTTATTGTCATTTCCTTGTGTGTGTCGTAGTTTGCCGGAATCGACTGGGAAAATATACGGGAAGGACTTGCTACTGCTTTGATTTTCCGCCGGAAGGGAATGGCATTGAGGTCACGAATCAGGCGAAAGACTTGATTTCGAAGTTGATTTGCGGAGCAGAGTTCAGACTGGGGCAGAGGGGACTGGAGGACTTTAAGGCACACCCGTGGTTCGCCGGAATCGACTGGGAAAATATACGGGAAGGAATTGCTCCCTACGTGCCGGAAGTTAGTAGTCCCACCGACACGTCCAATTTGTAAGTTTGTTGTTCTTACTGATATAATTACACCGTGGCAAATGTCAATTCATTTGGTAATATTTTCCTTCTTTTTTTCTCCTTATTTAGTGACGTGGACGATAACGACCTGAGACAGTCGGATGCTGTGCCACCAACAACCAATGCAATTTTCACGGGTCTCCACCTTCCCTTTGTGGGCTTCACTTTTACGCAGAAGAGCCGAGTTTCGGACTTGGGGAACTTGGGTGCGCTGGCGAGTAACAATAAAGCGAGTACAAATGGAATTCTTGTTCATCACGATAGTTTGTCCAATAATATTAATGTTACCTACGAAAACAAGCTGATACAGCTTGAGAAGGAAAATGTAGAGCTTCAGAAAAGGTAATAATTGATGTGGCACTTTCTTATTCATCATTTTCTAAATGAAACTTTGGAATGTCTAAATAAATCTTCCATTTGTTCCTTATCCTTAGGCTCAACGAAGCTTTAATGAAACACAATGATTTGATGCTGATATCTTCCCCGCAAAATGAAATCAAGCCGGATGTGAGGAAGCTCCAGGATGAAATTAACATACTGACAAAGAAAAACTATGAGCTGGAAAATCTGCTGGCGTTAATGAAAGAAAGTAAAGATCTCGTCGATGGGAATGCATCGCAAAATGGGGGGCCAGCAACAGACAGCAATAGACTTAAGGAGTTGGAGAAAATGTGCATTCAGCTGCGAATGGAAAAGGATGAGCTACAGAAAGAACTGGTGGACACGATTTAAGCAACGTCAATTCAACGCTGATATCCACGCGAATGTGAGTAATAATGAGACGGCCGAGACATCCACGGAGATATTGAGGTTGAAGGCGGAACTCGAGAGAGTGGAACTAGAGTACAAAGAGAACCTGCACCAAGCGCAATCCAGGTATACGAATGAGCTGAGCTCGCTGAAAGATCAAATCCTGGAGGCTGAGGTGGCGAGAGATTCGTTCCAGAAGGAGGCGTTGATGTTGAGGTAAATACAATATTACAATGCTGCTGAAATGGATATTTTTTTGCTAATAATTGTACTAGTAATTAATTACCTAATCATCGCTTCTCTTCTATATTGTAGAGAGAAGGTGGACCACCTAAGGTTGGAGAATCTGACGGAGAGTGAGGAGACGCTGCAAGAAATCAAGCGACTTCATGATCGGGAGAAGGGCATGCTCCTAGAGGAGAATAAGAGATTGGTGCAAGATTTGGATAAAGTTTCGGATACGATTCAACGGCTACAAACAGACAGGAGAGCGCTGGAGGATGAATATGAAGAGCTCCGGATTAAGAAGGAAAGCATTGCGCATTGGGAATCACAAATTGCAGAGTTGGTGCAGTGGGTCAGCGATGAAAAGGACGCGAGGAGTTATCTCCAGGCACTGGCTAGTAAAATGAATGAGGAGTTGGAGTTCTTGAGACATGCTGGAATTCCGCCGACATCTACCGTTGTACGTCAAAGAAATTTTCCGTTTAATTTTAGAATTCCGACTTTCCCTGAA
>JAHZNH010000301.1:0-12630 GCA_027744355.1 Tyrannoseira gladiata
ATTTATTACCGGCTAGCTCAACAACAAAGTATCCATTTACCCAAATGAATGTCCACTCTAAATCCTTTGATGTTCCACTACAAACTCATCGGGAATTGCGTTCATTCCGGTAAAATTGGAAATGCATCATTTCAACGCGAGCATGTGTGATAACACCGCGGATCGCAATAAATCCCGACTGTAGTGCATAAATTAGACAGACACCGTCTGGGGAAGCTCTCTGTCTTTTATTGCAAATAAATTCCAGACAACAATGAGTCTTTACTTGATTTTAATTACTTTTATGTGCCTCGATGTGTCGTCCATCATTTCCGGATTCGGGAATGCATCTCAGCTTACGTAAATATGGAATCGCCATTATGCTAATTAAAATATTACGGGGAAAATCGAACTGCGTTGCTTCTTATCCCAACTCAGCAAGCCCAGTAAACGTAAAGTAAACTCAAAGAAGGAAAAGTACCACGCTCCGTAATCACTTTTCAAACACCGCATCGACCATTATTATCATTTATTCATATTTATGCGCAATTGAAACGAACACGTGTAATGTCAACCAAGTTCGTATCTCTACTTCTGCTCAGACTTTTAAATTACAATTAGGAAAAGATAATAATGACATGAGCGGGACAAGATGCCGTTTTATTGCGTATTAGATTTCTCGAGTCGAGACGAGAGAGAAGACAAGCCTCAAGAGAAACAAACCCTTAACCTCAAACCCAAACACTAATATTTCAAAAACAGGATCGTACGACTAAATACTACTCCATGCACTACGCAAGAAGAAGAGAGATACACGTCCGAATAACGTAAATTATCTCTGGAGTTTTATCGCTTGTGTGCTTCATGCGCTTGGGAGATAAGAGACAACTCCATTATCAGCGATTCTTTTAAAGCACATTTACTTATTCCTGCGACGAAATTCCCCATTCGTTCTCAATCAGCGAGGATGCGGATGGCGATGAGCCCACTTACGCTACACGATTTATAGGTTAATAATAATTCCAGGGAATTTGAGAAGCAAGGTGTAATGCGACACCCTCTCGGGTTGTATAAAATAAAATGTGGAGCACAAACATCAGTGTATTGTAGCACATGTTTCCAAATGCTCAGGAGAAGTGATCCTCTCGTTTTTGTGTAAAAATGAGCATTTTCTTTGCCTCAAAAAAGGATCGGGTTTCACGGACTTGTAAAAATGGACTTGTTGATAAAAATGCTGCGTAGAAAAAACCCCCAAAAAAACGTCAAGTTTACGTTGCAAGTGCATTGAAATCCTGTTGAGTCAGCAAACTACAAGAAAAGAAAATGCCAAAGAAAGAACGCATCCTTCCACACTCCCAGTAAATGTTTCCGCTCTATTAGGCAGCTCCTAGGGAGAAATGCTCCTTTACCCAAGGAATAGTAGTAATAATAACCTGTCCTCCCGATATCCCTTTGTTGTAATGCAGCCACCCCCTTTTGTTGCGTGCCTTCCAAGAAAGAGGCAGCCAATTCCGAGAAAATGGAAAATGATGAGGGGAAACTCCTTCGCGTTTAGTCACTGTCGTTGTTTACATGTTCGGGGTGTACTAGTCGGACGCGGTGGAGGCATAAATTAATTGTCATGCAAAGAAAATGCCAAAGAAAGAACGCATCCTTCCACACTCCCAGTAAATGTTTCCGCTCTATTAGGCAGCTCCTAGGGAGAAATGCTCTTTTACCCAAGGAATAAGAACCTGTCCTCCCGATCCCTTTGTTGTAATGCAGCCACCCCCTTTTGTTGCGTGCCTTCCAAGAAAGAGGCAGTCAATTCCGAGAAAATGGAAAATGATGAGGGGAAACTCCTCCGCGTTTAGTCACTGTCGTTGTTTACATGTTCGGGGTGTACTAGTCGGACGCGGTGGAGGCATAAATTAATTGTCATGCATCCTATTTATTTAACTTTCGAAATCACACCGAGACAAGATTTCGCGTTCGCTGGAAATAAATTAAAACGTATTCTTGATGATGATGCTCATGATCCCTGCCAAACTCCGAATTCCATTTCTGCCTCCGTGAATGTTAATCTCTGTTGTATATGACTCCTCTCACTCGACTTTCGTATTAAATTACTGACTGATCCCATTGTCATCTTCTGATGCTGCTGTAATTAAGAACCCTTTACCTTTTCCACCACCACCACTTCTATGCCTCTGGATTCCAATCCAGCCTTTATCTCTCCATCAAAATAAGAAGTATTTCACCCGCGACACTTTTCGCCGCTCCGATCCTATTATCACTACGGCTCACGAGGAGCGCTTGCGAGAGTCGCATATCAAAAGACGAAATCTCATGGGAATTCCTGTGTCTGGTTTCCACTAATGCTTAATTATTCCGGGAGCGAGTGCAGACAGACCCATTCATTCATTGACACTGTTACTTCTGCTTCTCCAGCAACAGCTTCACTTCTCCTCCATATTTTCATTTTAATCTCTGGAAAAGCCAGTGTTCCGCCTCATTTTCGACGCATTTCCTGCGGTGCATATGCCTGCATACTCGTCGAGAGATGAGATGATCGTTGCGAACGTGCAACAGTGAGAACAAACATTTTCACGAAACTTGTGGACAAAAACGCCAGAGTCCCATCCATTGTTCTCCGTATTAATGCACTTCGATTTGGAAAAGGGTTTTATGGGGTCTGCATATTCTACATTCATATTCATTTCATGTCATCGCGTAGTCCTTCCTTCCTGAAGAGAGTCAAAGGAAAGGGCTTAACGTGGTCATGATTATTATTGGTTCCTGCGAACTCCACACGAGCTAAGATGAGCCTCATCGTCATAATTACCATAAACATTCATAAATGCACCACTCTCCTCTCATTTACATAAATATATTCATTCGGTGGGATTTGTTTTCTGTGAAGTCTCGTTCGGTCCGAGGGAGAACTCTTGTTTTCGTGTTTATTTATCCCAACTTGACGAACCAAAGGGCTTTAGGAGAACCCATCATCAACATCATCATGATCATCGTTGGTGCTACCTACTTTCTCGTGTCATTATTATCCTCATCGTTTTATTGTTATTGTTATGACTTGTCTTACGGAAAAGCATCATCTCACTCGAGCTCGGTAATGAAGATGTTTATTTTTGTTTTTGCTTCAGCCAAAATAAATAGCTTTCCTGACTTCCCCAAAATAATCATTCGGATTTTGAATTCGGACTTCTCAGAATTCACTTAAAGCGTTGGATAAGAACACCAATCGATTTCTACCAACAAAATTATTCAATCCAGCTTTGAAGCGCATGGAATTCCATTAGAGAACCCATCATCAACGTCATTATCATCATCGTTGGTGCTACCTACTTTCTCGTGTCATTATTATCCTCATCGTTTTATTGTTATTGTTATGACTTGTCTTACGGAAAAGCATCATCGCACTCGAGCTCGGCAATGAAGATGTTTATTTTTGTTTTTCGTTCAGCCAAAATAAATAGCTTTCCTAACTTCCCCAAAATAATCATTCGGATTTTGAAATCGGACTTCTCAGAATTCACTTAAAGCGTTGGATAAGAACACCAATCGATTTCTACCAACAAAATTATTCAATCCAGCTTTGAAGCGCATGGAATTCCATTTTTACTGTAAAAAGTATTCTTATCAGTCACACCATCTCATCTCTCCTGCAAAAGCTCTAGAATTTCGGAATTAGCATGAAAATAGTGAAGAATAATAAATCTATTGAAATTCCATAAATGCATCCAACTCATCCTTAATTCGCCCATTGTTTTACTTCAGAGAATCTCCTATTCATTAGATTTTATCTCAACCCCAAATTCTGAATTGAAATGCCCCGAAATGAAATCATCCAGCCAGTATTCAACCTTGCACTTTGCGGTTTGTTCTGCTTCTTTGTTACAATAGGAGGATCTCGAAACGCATTTTCCCATACTTCAACCTAGAACATTCTGACTCATGGATGAAAAGAGATTTGAAGAAATGGAGAATGCTGTCATTCTTACTCTTTCAGCGGTATCAAGCTATATACATATTTTAATGATTTCAAAATGCGAATATGATGATGGAATCGTATGATGTCGATTTTATGATTAGTCCTCAGGTTCAACGTAAACTATCCAGTACCTAAATTTAAATGCGTCAATGAAATATTTAACATTGCGTCAATAATTACAAATTACATGATTTAGCTCTTTTTAAATTGCGTAGCGCACTAAAAACGAAATATTATGCTTATGAAGTCCATTATGCATCAAGTTTTAGGCAACTAAAAATGCGGAATCCATAATGCTCTTGAACCTTTCAAAACAATTAATAAATTTTTATTGACTGATTAATTGATGCATCGTACAAGGTGCAATAAATCAATTATCCATGTCTGAAACGATCATAAAAGGAGGCAGGGAGCACGCAATGCAATGACAACATAGATATCATCGCACAGCTCATATCAAGAGAAGAGTTTCCGAAACAGGGAAATTGTAAAGCCCTACCATTTAGTTGGGAACATTGTAACAACCTTTCCTGAAAATGGCGAAAACACGGAACGTCTTGGGTTTTTTCGTAGTGGCGGTCCTTTTCCTCGTGACCCTGTTCGGGCAGTCGGTGATGGCGTCACCAAACGACGGATTCGGTAATTTCAAGCTAAAAATATCCCTGCAATTTTCCAAAACCCCGGCAGTACTCAACTATGATATTTAACTTTCTTACAGATCCTAATTCGGATGGAGGAATTAGTCAAAGAGTTAAACGAACTGACGATGAGGAGATATCCGGCGCTAGGATTGGTCGTTGAATATTGGACTCTCCAGAGTGACTTGGGCTAGATCGTTTTTGTGTGCGTATTAAACTTTTCATTTCCCGCATGTAAAAATGGATCTACTTAACATACCGAAACGAGGTGAAACTCGGAGGCTCAAGCTTTTCAAAAATGCAACCGAAAATCAATTCCAGCCGAAGCGTGAAATAAGAAGGTGGCGAAATGGTCGCTAATTTTGTTTCGCTAACGAGATTCTTCACCAGGAGGTCAAAGAACTTTGGGCCTTAATTTGCCACCATATCTTTTCCAAAAGTACTTAATTCCATCAATAAACCTAGAATACAAGCTGAAGTACTTTCCTTCATGAAAGAAGTTCCGTTGTTTATCTTTCAGATTAGAAATGGGCTCCTACTCCCCTGTTGATTGACACGTAATGAGATGGAGATGATGATGAGATGTGGAGCAACAAGTTCATTTTCCTCAATGAGTTCCTTTTGATGCTTTGGCTCTCGCGATTTCCACTTTGAATCCTGAACCTGATCAGAGTGATATGATGATGATGAGTCATGTCATTTTAATGTGGAGCACGTCACTTCTCTACATGTGGACCTGTGCCAAAAATATCGCAATTGCGAAAAATTCGAAAGTGAAGAGTAATTTCGCGATTAGCCTTGTTTCTCCAAAAGATCATGGGAAAAAACTCAACATCCTGAATACCTACAGACGATGGATTAAGCACGCTTGTTTTTTTGTGAGTGTTTACTCTCTGGGGGTGGTGAGCCATAATCTGGAATGGCGACGACTGCAATGAGTGACAGAGCATTAAGATGAGCGGTTTTTTTGCTGAGGTGACTCCTAGAAATGAAGTGGTTTTTTTGTCCCTGGTGTAAAACCTTATCCTACTGACACGGTTCGTGATCTTTTGCAGACAGTAAAGGGAAAAAACTTTAATCGATATTTTTGAAGTCGTGTCACTGGTTCAAAATTTGGCAAACTCTTCTCTTCCAAGAATTAATACGGATCGCAGATTTTGATCAGTTAATTATTGATGGTTATCCAAGTGGAGAGACTGCGTTGTATTGATGAACCCATGACATATTTGGAACAAGTGTTCTACTTCATCGGAATAGAGTCACTTTTTCTGAGAACACGATAAGTTTTGACATGATTTGCGTTTTAACTATAATAACGAGGGCAAGTTATGTTATGATTACGATAATTTGAAAAGCTAAGATCACGTAAGAAAAAAAAACTTAGGAAGGCTTCCCTTTACCAGATTACGTTTAAGATAAAATAATTCAGTTAAAATATAATGACGATTCTAGAGTCTAGACCAAAGATACGAAATGGAATGATAATGACTCTACAGCGTTGGTTTCGGCTGGACAAATGACAATAATTATTATTCCAACAATAATACTCCAGGACTAGAATACGAGGATTATGTATTGAATCCTTCATAAGCAAATTTACTGATTTGCTTGAGTAAATCCCCACAGAACAAATACAATAATCCCTATCAAGAGCAGTTCAGGTGCAGGTGTGTCTGGCTCTATCTATTCTCAAGTGAATTAATTATAGATACAGATCCCCAAAAGCTTCAAAACCCACGCCAAAAAATATATATCGATCGTACGCACAAAAATAGAGAGGGGGGGATCAGCACTTTCAGATCAGATCAGAAGCTTGACTTGTGGGCCAGCAGAAATGAGTCCAAAATGATAATATTTACACCAGACAAGAGGGGAAAGGAAACCCCTGTGCTTTACATTACGATCCCCATTCTATTCCTCTTCATCAGTTGTCCTCGTGGAACATTCATAAATGACTGCATAAGCCCAGTGAAACAAAGTTTGAGGAGGGGAACTCACTCACAGTTTAGTCAGCGCAAGCAAAGCAAAGCTTTTTTAAAAAACTCGGAACAGAATATGCGTGTATGTGTTTTGAAATCTCGGCTTAAAAAATTACAACCACTTTTTTTCGTTGCGTGCAAGCCGGACAGACGGCTGCATATCGTATCGTGTTGCGTGATGATGCAATTACAACTGCACCATCGGCTTAAAAATTACAACCACTTTTTTTCGTTGCGTGCAAGCCGGACAGACGGCTGCATATCGTATCGTGTTGCGTGATGATGCAATTACAACTGCACCGTATCAGAACAGCATTATTATAGGGAAGCTTATAGGGATACTCGGTCTCGGTGGCTTATAGAGATGGGTAATGCGACCCAACTAGGAAATGAAAAGTAGAAAAGAGGAATAAAGCGAGAACCAAGCGTGGCTGAAGAGTAAAAAATGAGTCGAGTAAAAAACACTGGACTGAATAGATATACTCGCGAGATGTGAAGTTGAAGTGCAAGTGGCCCGGGGCTCCCGCTCGTTCGTAGCTAGTCTGCCTGACGCCGATCGAGGAAGCAACGGGAGAACAAGGGCTGCTCTGTTCCCCTTCATCGTCATCATCGACAATGAGTACAACCGAACTGAAACAACTCATAAAAAAACTTTTATGAAAGTACATTAGCAATACGAACTACTGTTACCCAAGCAGTTTCGTTTCAACCTTCTGTAATGCTAGATGGGGATACATAGTAAATTGTACAGTAGGGTGCTTGCAAAAAGTTGAAATAAAAATTCGCAATGGCCATGCAAAATTCGCTCCAATAAAAATTTCCTCGATTTTTATTGGCTCTACTGATTCATTCAGCCTCACCTTTGACTATCGTGAGAATCGCTTCATAAAATCGAATTTTTGATTGAAAAATAATAGTTTTTTGATCTTGCATAATTTTCAGGAATGATTTTGGGCACACTGATGTACAGAGGAATTTTGTTTGCGACCTGTGTCCATTGTCGAGCGTGGGACTGGGACTTCTGATTGAAAAAAAACTGAACCCGTTTCTGGAATAACTGTGATGAAACTTTATTACAAAATGTTTACTTCGTTCTCACTCACTCAGACCCTGCTTGTTGAATACTTTAGCTTACAAATGGGAGCAGTGAAATAATAGAGTGGAATCAATACATTGTCATCATTTCCCCTAAATTGGTATTGGTGTAGGCTCCCACGTGTAAGCACCCCATCCCACGAGAGAAGAGCCCATCATCATCCCGACAACCTGAAACCCGATCTATTGCGTATTAATCACCACTACTCTGTTCCATTTCATGAAATGATGGGAATCGTTGTGTCGAAATGCCATAAAACGAGTAGGATTCATGGGAATTTTCGGTATTTGGAAACACTTGTTAGGTTGTAACTTCACGAGATGCATTGTTTTAGCGAGCGAATGAAAGCGATTGATCAAGTCGGAAAGATATTATTGTTTGAATAGAGAGCTTAAGTAAGGATACACCATTGCACTGTTTGCTCTGGATTCCATATTTACTTTGTGAATGCGGAAGTTGTTTGGGACTTATTCAGGTGTCGATTCACTGTGTCAATAAATGAGTGCAAAAAATGCACCAATTTAAATATCATTCCTCGCTCGACAAAGTTTGCTATCTTTTCCCAGGATCACGAGTGAAATGCCGGTGCTCTTCTCTTCACAGATGAGGTGATGGTGATGATGCAACCACTCCAATCCAAACGAAATGAACACTTGCAGGACTATTTTTAAAACGAGAGTTCATTGATTGCCCGATAAAAGCTGATCAGAGCTAATCAAGTCTTCTCGATTCAGGGTTTACTGAACTATCAATTATTGAAAAAATTGCTAGCAAAACTTCCGGAAAGTTTTTGCGATGGTGATGATGCAACCACTCCAATCCAAACGAAATGAACACTTGCAGGACTATTTTTAAAACGAGAGTTCATTGATTGCCCGATGAAAGTTGATCAGAGCTAATCAAGTTTTCAGGGTTTACTGAACTATTAATTCAAAAAATTGCTAGCAAAACTTCCGGAAAGTTTTTGCAGAAACTTCAGGAAACGCTTTAAAGTGATGCTCCCGTCCCGACTCTCTTATTTGAAATGAGCGAAAAGAATGAGACTGGACATAAATGCTGGACGATGACGCATAGACAGCCGACAGCTATTCAGTCTATATCGCTTCAAAACGGGGATGTACATTTCGCAGCAATTGAATGCATTTATTGATAAAGTGTATGAGTAACTAACGGGACAGGTGTGCACCAAAACATGCAGCCAACTTAAATGTTCATCTACCTCCGACTGCTTCAGTCAATGGATAGGATCTGACGCGAGCCAGAAAAATTATCAAGTTTGTGCACCAGGTGCACCGGAAAGTAAATGGCACGTTGATCTTGATCTTCATGGTTGTGGTAGCAAAAATACTACTCGTTGTTCACCCGGGGCTCATTATCGCTGAATGGGATCAAGTATGAATGAGCAAACTGGAGAGAACCCTACATGGGGCTACATGAAGCATTTTCGCATGACACCAAAGAAAATCAATCCGTATGGAGCTTGATTTTGTCTTGTGAAGATATATACACACACCAACATCATCTCATGCTACAACATTGATTCTGCCTACAAAAATATGCCTCTGTTGAGAAATAAAAGCACAAGCGTCACGACTATGCATATTCTGCTGTTATGTACACCATGTTACATACTACTATTGGCAAAACTTAGTCATTTTGACCCAAATTTTTTCTTTCACCTCCATTGATTTTTTACAAAAAATCCCACCTCCCCCGGGGGCAAAAATACGCAGTAGACAGCCAAATGCATATACTATTTTACATAGTTTTACATACATTGACAAAACTTGGTCATTTTGCCCCAATTTTTTTCCTTTCACCTCCAATGAATTTTTTACAAAAAATCTCCTCCCCCGGGGGTGCAAAACGCAGCCGACAGGATTCGAAAAAGGGGGCTACTGGGACTCCAGACTCCACGGATGCCTGATAAATGATAAATGAAGAGGTATCATGCAATCTACTGAAAATGAAGTTCTGCTCGGTTATTTCATCGAGGAGCTGACACCATTGAGATGTCTTGATTTCGCCAATGGGCTCACTGTTCAATTGCTTCTACTAGGGAAAAAGTAGTCAACTTCACTCTTGAAAACGATATGCAATATCTTATCTGTTAGAGTAGAATATGCTTAAATGAATTTACAGCAGGTAAATACTACCATCCATTCTCTTGCACTATTACGTAAGTAAGAGATCTAGCAAGTCAATGCAATGAATATATTTCGTAATGTTTATCATTTTGAGGAGAAAACAATTTTTAAGGGAACAATAAATCTATTTGGTTATTTGTCGGGAACAAAATACGAGCATACTCTGTAGAACAATACTATTCAAAAGCCACTGCCAAGGATAAGGATGCTTTCCCCAATCTCGAGCTACAATACATTGCTTCAACTTTAATTTAACTTTCTTCCTGCAGACGTCCAAAACCACGATTTATTGCATTTTTTTATCCCAACTCCCCACTCTCCTTTGAAAAAAAAACTGCCTTTTCTTTTCATATGAAATTCCGTATCTTCTGATCAACCGGAGTCATTTCATTCCCATAAACAATCGCTGGAGAAATAGATCAAAAGCACCCACTCACACACACACAATACGTCTCATTTCGGGAAAGAAAGTAGCGTCTTGGGACATATTGCGGTGCAACATAAATGATGCGCTGCTTATTGACCTTCCGACTTTAATGCTCTCCATCCCGAACGAACTTCATCTTTTAAAGATTCATGGGATCCTACTTACTAGTGAGCTCTTACCCAAGTCATTTAACCTGGAGCGGACAAAAGTTGCTTCGTATACATCCAGTGATTTATTTGAAATGAGCCTGTCACATCTACCGAGCCACGAAGAAAATTACAAAATATTTTATTCATTTCAGATACTTTCCCAAAAACATTTTTTATGAAAAAAATCGCAATAACAGTGATCCGAACAGGTAAATACATCATAGGGACAAAATACGAAAAATGCAATCATTCGAGGTGGAAATTATCTATTTGGCTGGATTAGGGTGGGGCACAGTGTTATTACCTGCCGTTGCGTTATCTGATTTTCGTCAAAACATTTTTATTACTATTGCCTTTGTACGAATTGTCCCATTCTGAAAAAAATGTTATTGAGTTGAAATCAAATCTCGACAATATTGAGTTTTCACATATTTTCCACATCATCCACAACCAGAATCCAATAACATTTTTTTCTGATTTTATGTTTCGCCCTTTCGGTATTATCGGTGCACGAGAACCAGAACTAACCTGGCCCAATAGACTTCGGAGATTGAAAAAATATTACTTTCCTTTCAATCGAAAAGGGTGAATTGATTCTTTCCCTTTTGGTGAGGAGGAAGGTGAAGTGACAATTGAGTTAGATAAAGTGACATTAGTGTGATCGGGGAAGAGACGTGTCAACACAAGTGATCATGATGGGCAACAACAAGTGTCGGGAAAAAAATTCAGCTACGTTAGCAAAACACCAACAAAAAACATTTCCCTCCGAAAAAAGTTACATGCTGGTGTCGGTTTGTGACTTGACTAGGGATGTATGCATCAAGTGCCCATTCTCAGTCAGACAGCCCAAAGGGTTGAGATTGAGAAGATATTTTCCCTCTGAATATTTTCATTTTACATTCCACGGAATAAAATAAAAAAGGTTCCGTGCACCTCTGTGAACCTTATTGATATTTTAATGGAGACCGTAGAGGCGTCAATTCATGTCGCTCTCTGATGAATACAAATGTTCCGAATGTAGTCCATGAAATACAGTTTTTTTTATCAAGCTTTGTTATTTTAATGGCTTCTTTTGTAGATCTTATCACTGCAAAGAAAAAATCCAAGGGCATCAATAATGCCTACCTTTTCAATAAGCACTGATTCGATATTATTGCATTCTTTGTCAACAGTGAAATCAAATCGGGCTCTCATTTTCAGAGCGTTCATGGTTCATTTCACGAGAAAGGTTGCTTCCACAACAAAAAACTCTTGCGAGTGTTAAAAAGTGTTGATCTGCCTCGTTCAAGTAAAATGCTGCGCTGACATCTCACCCTGATTTCTACCTGCCAGACTTCATCGCGTGAATTCATGTAAATGCAGAAAAAATCGAAAAAACTTTCGTCTTCTTTGCTCAGGGCGAAAGCGGAAAGTGCTCTCAAATCAAAACCACATTACGCATTGCATCAGGAAAGTCCTCGAGTGACAATTCCATTCCACCACCACCCATCCTTTCCTTTATTCTTCTCCAGCACTTTGAATTGTACTTTTTGTCACCAACCCCTCGCTCTTCCAGAAACACTTGTTCTTTCGCTTCTGGACATGATCATGGTTGGTGGTACTATTACTTACTCAAGTCCATTTTTAGACCACGTCGCTGGTCATCATATTCACTCTAAAAAACCAACAACTTTTTTATGTCCTCTTTACACAATATTACGTAATTCACTGAGAGCAGGGGAAAATAAATAAAATGCCGAAAAAGTCGCAATAAAATATAGCATTATTCTGTATGCATCACATTATGAACACGAATGCATGCGTGGTTTCCTCCCTGATGGGGTTGTTGTGCTGTCCATTGTGCACGTCCTCTCCTCTCTGATCATGTTCCCTTTCTTTTTTATCACATGCCTGGAAGGAATAACTGCGTATAAATCTCCCTTTTTATGTCTCGATAATAAACTTTGATATCAAAAATATATCACGAGTGGGTTACTGGTCAGAGGAAAAGAAAATGGATTTGTCATCGGGAGTAAGTAAGTGCATCTGACTTGGAATGGAATAATGTACATCATCCACCCATCCATGCACGCAGGGTAATCATACGCAAATCTCTTATCATCACAAAAAAATACTTTTTTATGTTCCATTTCACTTCTTTTTATGCCTGAGTCAATAAGAAAAGGATCAGCCCAACCGAAAGCTTGTTGACTGGAATGGAAGTGGAGAAGCCAGAGTCGGTGCAACC
>JAHZNH010000302.1:0-14307 GCA_027744355.1 Tyrannoseira gladiata
TCTTACCAGCAACAACGTTCCATGAAACAGGTTAAGGTGAGCCGGTAAGGTCAAAAGTATCAGTGAAATTTGCAATGGGAAATGTCCAGAATAGAATTTCACCCTAGTCTTTCCATCACATGGTACTATACCTACTTGCATATGACATGGTAATCTGTTATCAACTGGTTTTCCATGGGATGTTAGGAAATTGTGCTTTAGCTTTCGTGACAGAGAGTGATACACCTACGGACATGTCTATTCCTTAGGTAGTACTTTCTCCAATATTACTCTCACTTTACTTCTACCGCATTTACTTCCGCCTAATATACTGGGTTTATCTTCATGGAAGAGCTACATTTTTCTCGCAATCTTAAATCGAAAATGAATTTCGGCTCACCCACCCCAACTTTCCCATAAGTTGGGAGTAGAGGATGATTGGTTCATCATGACACTATGAAATTACCCCAGAAAATCTTCCTAACCCAATATTTCTCAAATCGCTTTACCTAGCCGTTGGTCACAGCCGAAGACAATAACTAAGACGTTTGGAAGTGGAATGTTTCGGCGCAAAACTGAATTTTATTACACTAGTCGGATTGCCCCGTAAGGAATTGTTATCCTTCTTGGGGTAATGTTCTATGATCAAGAAGGATCGTCCTTAGAACCATGAAGGGAAATCAGATTCTTCCCCCTTCAACCATGTCCACACTGGGTAAATTGCCAGTTCTCACTCCCTCTCTCTTCCTGAGAGTGGAGCAACAGTGACCTGTAAATGAGATTGAAAATTATTAAAATCCAGTTGTTTCTTGCCGACGGCTCCTAAATAAATAGAAGAGTCAGGCGAAGCCACATGAAATGATATAGTACGGTCACAGTATGGCTACACCCCTTTGAAGTAACTAAAATACAAGGGTTATTCCTTCGGTGAGCACTCCTCGCCACACGTGAAATAATTGGACAGTAATAAGGTGGAGGTAGTAGGTAGATAGGCGCACGTAACCGTGCAGGAAGGAGACTTGGATGTTTATTACTACCTTTGAAGCTACATATTTATCACAAGACAATAAATACTTTGATGGCAAGTCTATTCCAAAGCCAACCTCAACCAAACAACTTCAGCCATGTTGGTCGAGCTCAGAAAGAGCATTATTATTATTAACTTTCATCCTCATTCTACACAACCTTTGTCTTCTTTCAGAAAAACACGGACACTTCCTTCTCTTCCACCGGGATCGATTGATGAGAGGGGAATCGATTTCAGTGCAAATTTTCATTTTCATCGAGTACTCCTTCTCCTACATCCAGAAGCATTAAATTTTAACGCAATTTTTTGTCGACAACCTTGAAAAAAATTGTTTTGTTTCTTTCTCCGAGCCCAGAGCCAAACAGAGTACTCCTTCTGCTACATCCAGAAGCATTAAATTTTAACGCAATTTTTTGTCGACAACCTTGAAAAAAATTGTTTTGTTTCTTTCTCCGAGCCCAGAGCCAAACCAGGAAGAATAATACCTGATATACGTGTATGCACGCTTTCTTTCGCCGGCCAATAATCCCAATTTTTTTACGATATGACTTACTCACAGCTTACAGTTATTTCTTTTTCATCACCAAGAAATGCTTTCCGTTCTTTTAATGCTGAACTAAATATCTACAGGGACGGGTTGTCCGTCACGAGGTGGATGCAGTGCATTTCATTGCATTGCATTTTATCGCCATTTGTGACTCTCTGTATGACTGTTTGGTGCGCGTTCAAAACTCGCTTTATTTATAGTAAGCGTATTAGTAAATCCGGATAGGAAATCGAGAGAAACTGACGATATGACGAGAAGTTTTCATGATTTAAAAATATTGTCTGTCGTATAAAAAGCAAGCCTAATATTTTTTTCTTTTACTTGGAGGGCCCTCTCCCCTTTCCCTCTCTATTCTTTCCCGTCCGTATTTTCAGGATGTACGTAATGATGATGATAATAATATAATAACTCATATTTCATGGATGGCAGTTCGCTTCAAACCTACACACACACACAGTCAGTTTTCTCCCTTTCTCTCCTTAATTTCGTCGTTTAGAATTCCAGCAATGTGCTTTTTCTTTGTATGCGTGCCTCGGCCAGACATTTTAGTTGTAATTATGATGAAAACTCTCAGAAGAACTACACTACTTCATTTTTTCCTTTCTGCTACACAGACACGTCTTCATTTTCCCATTGCGAAGGCCTCGGTTGAGAACGTGTAAATTGTAAGCCCATTATGAATGCATCCATGCTCTTTTGATTTCATTTGAAAAACATGCCAAAATTAAGTGAGTATAATTTTACACCAACTAGACTGACTTGACTGATCCGGCTCAACTACACCGAAAAATACAGTGTGTGTGTGTGAATATATACTATGCTCCCATTTGTTTTTCTTACATCGGACTGAATACACATGATCGTGAATAATTTCCGTAATAAAGCCTCAACTTGGCATTTAGCCTGAAAGGAGGAAAAAAATCGTCTGTGTGTAAAAAGAGTGAGAGTAATCCCAATTCTATATTGCACACTGAGCGATTTCTTTTTTCTCCTCTTTTCCCTCCATTCACAATCTAACCTTCTTGAAGTGCTTCTCCCTCTTCTTTTGATACTATTCAGTGAATAAAAAAGAGTCAACAAGACGAGAGATATGCTCGTGATAATTTTCCCAAATAAATTATATTTAGATTCGTAATGCTTGAAAAGTGGAGCAAAATTGTAAATAGCGGGCTCAAGAAAAATAATATTTATCGGCATGTTGTGCGCTGTCACATGTGTCAAGTACACACGCCTCTCGGATGTTCCAACAAGATGCGATACTCATGAACTTTGTAATTGTGAGCGCGTCCGCAAATATTCTCATTGTCTTGAAAATGAAGTCTCCGTGAAGAAATATGGCTGTCTGATGGCTAAAATAATGTGTCACACTTACCCCAAAAAATATAAGCTGGAGTCCTCAGGAATGTGATGATGATGATGGTGCTTCTGCTCTGAAAAGTGAACTCATTCACTTAAACTGGGGCAATGTGAAACATACAGTTGGTTCTTATTTTTCTGCTATTTTGGCATTAACAATAGCATTGGCCTTGATGCACAACTAAATTTAGTGATTATAATCTAATTTCATCAAAATTTGAAGCAAGAAACTTAGTTTTATTTTCAGTACTTTCCCTTACTCGGGTCCAAAGTAATCGTGATTGTCCTGTTAAATCACAGATTTGTTCAAAATATATTTTTGCTCTGATACTTAATCGATTTGCATTAGATACTAATTAACACTCTTCACATCAATCTTCAAACAGCCTTACAATGCGTCTTATGCCAGGTACTTATGGAAATAAATGCTTTTAATTTTCACCACTCAGATTAATTGCGCTAAATTTTCCACTATTGGAAAAGTTGAGTCATGACTAAAAAATTCAGAAGAACTAAAACAGAAAAAGGCTATTATTCACAAACAAAGATATTAAAGTTAGAAATTAGGTGCAATATAATGATGTACTGCGTGGGCTATTTCTCCGGAAAGTGCTCTGTTCCACCACACACCGGCAAAAGAATAGACCTGAGCCGAAGACTAGAAGGGGGCACAAATTTTCCTCGAAGTATTGTAAACATGTGGAAGGAGACAAGTCGCACAACAAACTGAGCTGAGTGATTGAGCTGTAGAGTCTCTTAATGCCCGTTCCTCGCAAAAAAATGGTCTGACTGGGCAAAAGAATACTAACTTCTACGCTGTGTAAGTAGTAGCTCGCCTTCTTTCCACTTCGCTTTCGGGTATTATCATGATAGCGCTGCTGCACATCGTCTTAGTCCAAGTTACCAAACATTTGTTCATTGTGTAGAGTCGTCTGTCTGTTGGAAGGGGGTTTTAGAGGAGCACCTTCGCAACTTTTCTCTCTGCTTGAAGAAAACGCTGAAATAGTGCATATTTATCAGTGAATGATAAGACCCGCTTGTTTCCCAATTTTAAGATTAAACAACGAGCATAAAAGTTGGTGGCTATGGATGTCCTTAGTCATGCAGGACTTCGGAAGGTGCTTAATGCCATTAAGATATCTGCCTGAAGCAGCTCTCACATGTATGTACTCCATGGAAACTTTCGTCTGGAAAATTTTTAAGAAGGAAAAGAAGAAGAGGGATGAACATGATTATCATTGTGCGAAGAAGAAAGCTCCCTTCGTCTCACTATCAGTCTAGTTGTTTAGTGTCAAGCCTTGACAATAGCAAGTCGTTCGTATAACAATTGCTACGAAAAAAAAAACATTTCTCAAGCCTCAGGGATAATTTTAGATTTGAAGAAATAAAATAAAATCTCAATCAAAGAAGAAATAAATTTGTCCTCTCACCGATTATGACCAATTTATTGCTGGAAAATCTAAGTGAAACTTTTTTCCTAATGATAAAGCATTGAAGTAGTGAATTTAATTCTAAATCAACTAAATGATTCCAACTCTCAAGTGACTAAATAAATTTAGGTATGGTGTTCACATCATGTAATTAACGCCAAAATATTTTTGTACCTCGAGCTCACTGAAACTGACCGATTTCGGGGTACCCTTTTTTCCTCCTGGCTTGTCTTCAATTACATTAATAGCAATAGTAATAAGAAAAGTTGTTTTGTGTTCAGGTAAGTAAATCTGATGTTCACTGCTTAGGAGCAAAGCTTAAGCAATGACGATCACCAAGCTTTCAAATGTTTCTCTCAGCACAAAACATATTGTGCTGACGCAATAGCATATAGATCAATAAATAAGATGATTTAATTGGTGAAGGTCCTAACAGTAACGGAAGGACATTTCTTGGCGAAATCACCAGTCCATTAGGAAGAGGAGTGAACTTGTGCAACCCCATAAAGCGGAGGTTGGTAAGAGAACGAAGACTTGACTTTTCTTCTTCTTCGCGTGAGACAGCTACACAAATTGACCCTCAACTTCCGCTTAGTCTAGATTTCCTCGTGAGCATGAACAAGTCTCTAAAACTTCTAGAATGCTATCGGCGAAAACACACACACACACAAGTATAATATGTTTCCCCCATCTCAGTTGTAAACCCGGTCTGGACTGATAGCGTAATATATTTTTATTGCTTCAAAGAGTTCCAGTCGGATTCTAATTCCAGAGAGAGGGACTTTCACTTTGCATATGTGCCGCCAAAGAAGTAAATAAGCACTTTTAAACCAAAGAAAGATGTCATGCCATGCCATGCCAGGGTCAAGAGATAGGTTAAGTAATGGAACAATATTTATTCATAATTCAACGATGGATTTTTTTAAAGCGGCATGGAATTTTCTGGCTGCGGTAGACACTACACTTGAACATTTATACCCTATCTAATGGAGGAAAGAAAACAGTTTAAGGGAATATCGTATTCCTATCTTCCTCTGTGATGTTTGTCTACAGTTATGCTGTGCTGAGTGCCGAAATCCAAACAGAAATAATATTTTGTTTACCGACGACAATCACATACATATATACGGGGACGTTTAAGGAACTTTCCCCGCTTTTGTCAGTCCATTATACACATTCAAGTTTTTTTTTCAATGATGATGGGATGAATGAGCAATGTTGTGAGCAAATGCCAGCCACGATGAACCCGCAGCTTCATATAATTGAACCTTCTTTATGCTGTTTACGTCACCACAAATCCAAATGTTTATAAAGCCTCCCTTTATTTGGGAAACAAAACGTTATAATAGTGGTATAGAAGTCGTTGCTGCAGTTCTTGAATGACGACGCTCTGTTCACCGTGGTTCTAATAGGGCGGCACTCAGACCAAATAGTAAGTAATCGATTGTGGCAAAACCTATACCATAACAAGTTTACGGAGAGAACCACGATTCATGTAACAGCCAAAGAATTTCAAGTGTCTTTGAGGAAACTGACTGAAAAGGAGGAGATGATGCTCAGATTTTTTTCTACCGAGAAGAAAAATATATGACGCCTTCTTGTCTATCCCATGTACCAAGGGCCAAGGGATAAAAAGGGGTGCTACTTACTGGCATAACCTGCCTGTTGCAAATCTCTGTCCAAAAGTGGAAACTAACTTGTAAACTCCTTATCACGAGAAATGCATGCGTTTGGCTTGCATTTGTCACAATCCAGGAGTTGGGAGATGTGGGCATTCACTAATAAATTTTAAACATTGTCGGGTATGCTGGCCTTCAGAAAAGACTTTTGAAAGGGTGGAATTTTTGTTTGTACTAAAAATACAAAGCCCTATTTTTGGAAGCCATGACTGAACCGTTCATTTATTTACGTGGAATTGTGAACGCAGATGCTATCACTATTTATTTGTAATACGGAGTTTGTTTCGGCCATTCAAGGATGTGGTGAAGGAACAATGAATGTGCATTGTCATCACACCCTCAAGCGAAAAATTTTCTGGTCCGTTCGAAGTTTTCTTCGAAGTAAGTATTTGGCTGCTGGCAAAATCATTCCCTGAGCTTTTATCTTACACAGACAGCTCATTTGTGAAAGTAAGATTTTTTTAGAATGGTGCCGATTTGAGTGCCATTCAATGCAAGAAAACTGAACAAACAAAGTGAACTATTTCTGCAAGTAGAAGGAAGTCAAGTACTATGTGCGAGAATGGTTGGTACCTCCCTTGTCCAACACATAATAAGTTTTCCAACTTTAGAGAAACTCCTTCCGGACGGGAGAAGAAGAGCGGTTTTGCCTTCCTGCTTCGAGTTACAATTGCACACGCGATAATAATGGAATGCGTCTTGAAACACGGCCGGGCGGGCTCCGGTTACGATGCAATGTGATTTCGAATGTGGAGAACTAATAGTGCGGTGCTATTACTACTAGCCGAAATTTTCCTCAAGTTGAATTGTATGTGAAAAAATAAGGACATTCAACAATGGAGTTGTGAGCTCCATTCATGGCAACATTTTTTGCCTCGGGCTGAGAGAACCAATTCAGCTTTTTATCGAGAGATAAGAAACAGTATGATTTGAAGATGGACTGATACACTCTTCCAAAATAAGCACTGACTGCTGAGATAAAAATTGTCCTTGGAGCAGAAATTTTCTTAGTTCATTACGATGTTTCAATGCTGGTGTCAAAAATGTGTTGGTGGGGAAATTGACGTGAGGAGACACCTTATCATTTTGAAAAATTCGTCATTCTTAACTGCATCAAAATGTATAGAACTTGATACGATGAGAGCGAGATAAGGTGAACGGGATACATTTTTTAAGCTTATGCTCTCAATAACATATTTTGTAGTGTCACAGCAGCAGCACTAATCAGCTCCAAGTGTGTATTAAGAGTAGTTCTAGTTGTTTATGGAAAGTCAGCGGGAAATTGCCAGAAGTTCATAAATTAGCGATCTTCCAATCGTGACGAGACCGGCGGATGTACTTACATTAGATGTATGAACATAAGACATCCTCCAAGCTGAATTCAATTTATTGCATATATATTAGTACACTACATTTATGCTCACGTTAAATCAATTTCATTGCCCAGGGTTTTGTTTTTGCGGGGTGGGCTAATAAGCACAAAACAAGTTTAAAAGGCCCTCCAACATTTTCCTTCATACATATTTAAGTAAGTAATGCAATGAGCAAGTCTGAAAGCACCCCTAGAGTTTTTCCCCTTGTCTTCTTCACGGGAGAAAGCGTGTTCTCAAGTTTCACAATACAATTTATAATGACATGAAGAATTACGTTGTGAACTTATAACGACAACGAAAATGTTGTTAATGATCGCAATATTGTGTTTCAGCTTAATTTATTACTGTAAAAAACCAGTACACACTAACTTGGAAACAAAAAAGTTGCTTGAAAGATGAAGCGGATTTATGGAGGAAGGACTGAATGCACGCAGTACTTCATCTATCTTTCTTCGTATGTGCTAGATAGGGAAATGATAATTACGAAAATTATAGCAATAAGTGAAACCAGCATATAAATGGCGTGTTTGTCTACCGAGTTCCTCCTTCTCCAATGTTCTCCTCGATGACGATCAATCAAAATAAACTGACAGAGACGCTATATAGTGCAGGAGCTAAAAGAAGAAATTGGTAAGAATAATCCAGAGGTAAAACTTTCTTCTGAGAAAAAAATGCTGATTTTTAAAAATGCATAACATCATTACAGATGATACGGCTTCAATGATGTAATCTATCGCTACCAGCACAATTGAAGTTATTTGAGCAGAAAAAAATATTTGGTTGGGGGAAGGGGAAGACAAAAATATAAACTTCAAGGTTCGGTTAGAGCGAACAACTAATGCTTTAATAACAAAACGTTTTGCTTTCGGTGAAACAATCGTGGAGATGAAACTGCAAGAACAAACACCAACAATATATATCTCATACGGATATAATTGGTGGTGTTCAGCCCTCCACAGCTACATTTCCTCCTGAACGAAGGAAAAATGAGGAATGAAAGGTTTAGTGATGTGACGGCCGTCTTTGTCCACGTATATGTTCACGGAGCTCAAGTACTAAAATGTAGAGATTAAATGGTCCACACAACACATGATCTTTTTTTCGAGTCGTTATATACTTTTATTTACAAGAAACAAGAAAGTTTTCTTTGAAATTATTTGCGAGATCTTTTCATCTTTTCTAATCCACTCGTGTAAAAATGACACCAATTAAATAATTTTTTTGGATGTGAGAGACAAACTTAAATTAAAGACTGCCTATCCATCTATTTATCTATCTATACACCCTGAGCGAGGGTTGGACTTGACGAATTCTCTGCTTGTTTTAGTGTGCTGACGTCATAAATTTTCAACTGCGATGTGAATGTCTGCTATGATCAGCCGAGGATTCCACCTAGGAGGACTCCCAGAGTGCCGAGCGTTCCACTCACGGCGTCAGTCACCGCCCCCAGATT
Organism: Tyrannoseira gladiata; assembly: GCA_027744355.1. Classification (NCBI taxonomy): domain Eukaryota; kingdom Metazoa; phylum Arthropoda; class Collembola; order Entomobryomorpha; family Entomobryidae; genus Tyrannoseira; species Tyrannoseira gladiata. The sequence continues at coordinate 8,845 of JAHZNH010000302.1, forward strand.
AGTTGTCAGTGAGTTAATTACACCCTTAAGACAAAAGCAATAAAAATGAAATAAACTGTCAATATTATTTTCTTTGTGTGACATACCACAAAATCCAAAACATGAGGCTGAGAAAGTTGCTACTACTACTCCAGAGATACAATTTTTTTATGGCTGAGTGATAGATGCTTAGCCCATGAGAGAGGGAGAAGGAAACAGTGGCATAACCCATTTAAGGTGTTTAATGAACTTATCATTTCACTTCACTCACCGCCAATAGATTTGGCAGAGTTCCAAGAACCCGCACCAGCAACGTATTGACGATGGAGAGGTTTGCTGAAACAAAGCCCAGGACTCCTCGCAAGTGAAGTTGTCCTCCCGCGGGTACGTGTGGAACGAGGATGGAAAGAATGGTGTGCAGTTGCTGCGCTGGATTCTAAAGGTTGAGCGGGCGAAAAAGTAAAAAAAATAGATGAATACGAAAACAACAGGAAACAGCGACCATTTTGATTAAGACTTTTAATTTGGTACACTTTGTCCTTCAAAATTTCTTTTCAATTATATTCATCTCGATATATTATCGTGTAGGTACATATGAAGGAGCCCCTTATTAACTGAAATTGTGAGGCTAATTGTTTTCTACCTGATGGTGGGACGCTGTCTTGAGAATCACTCCAAGGTTGGATCACTATTGCACGAGTGAACCTGCCTGCTTGCAAAGCAATCAAAACATGCTTTGAGGCTGTACGAATCCCCACGGGGACTTTCTCAATACTGCTTGCGAGGATGCGAAAACTCTGGAATTAGGGAAAAAAATCACATCTTCAGATATGAATGAAAACATCTTACTAGCATGAAATGCCCAACTTTTCATTCTCCCTCGTTGATTCATGTTGCCGTTTTTATTGTGTCCCTGGAGTGATTCGAAGAATGAGCTTTGTGCTCTCTCATTTTTTCCGGGGAGGAGCACTAGACGTTTCTAAATTCATCGTGGAAAATTCACGTGGTATATATTTAGTAGTGTTCTGACATAAGTGAGAAGGATGGAAGGTGAAGGATCACTTTTGGGTGGTTCAACTCGACTTCTTATTTATATTTGAATGGGGCCCACGGCTCAGGATATGATGATGATTCTGAGTAGGATGGAAGGTGAAGGATCACTTTTGGGTGGTTCAACTCGACTTCTTATTTATATTTGAATGGGGCCCACGGCTCAGGATGTGATGATGATTCTGAGTAAAATAGTGTGCATATGTAAAATAAAGGAGAGTCTACACATTAAAAATATTCATCTAGACAAGACACGCAGGCCATTCATTAGGATTCCAGACCAGTCCATCACTGGAAGCTTAGCTTTAGTATAATAATCGATAAACTCTCCTCCGAATGAATTTTTGGAGGGAACTAATTGCACACGTTTTGGGAATGCACTGTGTGCAGCGAAGCAAAACATGCAGAACAATGAAAATTTGTTGGCAAATATATGCTCGAAGCACTTGAATTAATTACCTCGTAATTAAATATATTCACACTTCGTGAGGCAAGGAAGGCATGTGTTAAGTCAACTGTGGATTGATAAGCGTGCATCCATCCATAGACTTCATTGAACCAATCATGGCAAACTTCTATTTTGAAGCGAATGGTATTGGTAGTTCCGAGACTTCCCATAAATGATTTTAGTGAAAGTTGAATTGGAAAACACGACAAGCAGTTTTAGCACCAAATATGGGGAAGCAAATTATAAGAGGCCTTCAAACTAATCTTCCAAGTTAAATTTGGATACTGATGAATTGGAATTGTTCGAAATTTTCGCGAGCAATATGCAATTCTTTTGTCTAGAATTAAAGTTTCGCGGCGCCGCTGCATGCTTTGATTACACATGAAATGAACATAGTTAGCCCAGCCTACATTTTCGTAAACATAATTGATGTACTTCTACAACTAGTGGCTGTCGTAAACATTTTTTGTCATAAACATTTGTTCTTAGGACAGAAAACAAATAATTAGCGAAAAAATTAGGTATGTCATGAAAAAACCGAACGCGGAAATATGACCGTAGTTGCCTAAATGAGAGCGGTTCCTTAAAAAGGCCGTTTTTATATTTAGCGTATTCTTCACACAGTCTTAAGCCATTAGGCCCTCTAGCTATTTCTGCTTCCGTAACATTTATAACAATACTTACTCGCTTCATTAGTGGACGTCTCGAACCCAAGTGTCAATAGATAACTGATTTGGTGATTTGATCGTGCATTGAATCCTGGCTAACGCATTTTAAACGCGCGTGTGTCACATAATTGTAATAGCCTATGACAATAATTGACGTACCGCTTGAAGATTTCGTTGAAGATGCATGGCTGCTTCATATTTAAATCGGGTCAACTTGTGAATTGGAAGATTGTGTACTTTTGCCATTAAATCCCTCCGGAGTTGATCATGAGAAAGGGATCGCTTGATGCGAAATAAACCATGGTGGCTGATGATACGACCTAACTGCGGATGTCTGGTCACCCTCAAATATAATTTTGGATCATTCTCCCAGAGAACAGAGCTTACGCTTGGAATTACCTATAAGAGAAACAACGTAAACAATGTCACTGGCAACCGTCAAAATTTTCACATGTCCAACATTTTCCATGCTACTTACAATGATTGCGCATATCGAAATCACAAACTTCATAACGAATAAATTAAAATACACCGCGTTTTGGGTTTTTTATTATGATTTATCGGAAGCGATTACCAAACAAATATTTCAAGAAAAAGTGGGAATCTTTATTTATGGAGAACTGCTTAGACTTTGAATTACATGAAGAGAATTCATGCACTTGAATAAAATTATCTGAAATGTTCGTGGGATAACGAGTACTTTATACGCAACTCGACTTTATTCGTGAAGGTCTGGTCAGTTGGACATCCTCCATCGAAATGAGTGGGACATGGTGATTTTTACAACGATGCAATTGCACCCGGCCAGTCTTCATCGAAAGTTATGGCGAATTCCAAAAACATGTTGGACAGAAATGAAGAATCTGTCCCACCTTTGTATCCTTGCATGCAGGTGGTGAAATCATCCACTTGGAATTCCAACTCCATCATTTTCAAGCACACTTGTGAGTAGCATTCTGATACTGGATACTGTCAACATAATTCGTTTTTGCTTTTTCACGTGATTGCAAACTAGGGCAAATTATAGATGTCGAATAAAGAAATTAAGTACTGCTTTTTGTGAAGTACGAGTAAGGAAACTAGGATAGTCCATTTTGTATCGTAGCAGAGAAATATTGAACTTGATGTCACCAAATACGACATGTGTAACAACCATCTTGAAGTTGAATAATATAAAGCAAATGATTCAGATATTGCAAAATTCGCCGTTGTCTCATAATGGGCATTATGCAATTGACTGTAGGTGGAATAACACTGACTCCTATTTGAATACAATGAAGAAGAAAAGTCATTCCGCTTTATTTGTTAGATTTGAAGGGCTGGCAAGTAATATTTTACAGTATTTTTCGTAACCTATTTTTCTTTATGGCCTTTCGCTGTGAAATTACATCACGAAAAGAATCTTTTGCTTTGTGTTTACTGATCAGTTCATTAGTATATTTTTGCTTCAAGTGTGTCTTCCTCACTAAAAACTCTTCCGACGATGAGGACGAAGACGAACTATCGGACTCTGATGAATCTTCCGAGTTTTCTAATGCATCTTCATTAGGTTGTCCAGGGACTGGATCGGCGGGTTCTCCTGCGCCTTCTGGAGCAGATGCTTCAGTGTTTTGATCATTGCTTCCAGAGCTTTCGGATGCGGGCTCCGAGTCTGGTTCTTTCTCCTGGTTGCTCGTTGCCCCAGCATCTTCCTCATCGTCGTTGCTCGCATTGGCATTGGTATCAGTATCAGAAGGGCTACTTTGTTCCGTTGCTGGAGGAACATCATCCCACGCAGTCGGATTCTGTGTGGAGAGCTCATCCGCGTCATCTTCTTTCACAGGAATAAATACTATTCCATCTCCTTCCCTGGCTTTTCTAGATGATGCCACTGATGATTCTGTTGTAAAGCCTTCGTCACCAGGCTCAGAGGCCTCCGTGGAAGTCAGTTTAACATAGTTGTAGAAGGTGCTTGACCGGAAGCGCTGCACTGATATGGTTGGTGAGGTAGTGGAATTTGAGTTGTTATTCCCTGGCAGCTTGAAGCTATGGCATGAGCACACCTAAATATATGAATAGATAGATTCCACAATTTAAAATATACGAAGAAATATTAAGTGAGAATTAAATTGGAATATTTTTTTTGCTTACCATGCTCCACAAAAACAACCAAATCGCTATACTCATTTTAACTGTTATAGGTTGGGACACTATGAACGAATGTGAGTAGTATCTGTCTAGCAAGAATCTGTCAATCACGGGTATTTATTTAGTAACGATTACTTATATTGAGTCACAGTTTCTGAGAAGATTTTTTGAAATTAACAGGCAACCTTTGCAGTTTGCAATTTATGCAGGCAGAGCTTGTCTCGTAAATCATCTCGCGAAGGCGAATGCATGCGGTGCTCAGTGTTGCCAAATTAAGGCAAAGCCTGTGGAAGCATTGTGAGCGATTAAGAATATAGATTTAAATTATTTTTTATTGCATGCATTTTAATGATTCCGCGAAGGTACATTGAATGCCTGCTCCCAGAAGTACTTAATACTCCTGAATGTCAATGTGCCTATAATTATCAATGATGTGTTCATGAACGCACAATGCATTCATAATAACAGCAACGGAGCCACCTGTCGCCCTGAATGTAAGTTTGTGCATGCTACTGCTACTACCACTGATGCATCTGTTATATGACCTCTCCGTTCTTCCGAAAGGAAGGTAGAACAGATTTTGTGATGACCTTTGTCTCTTACGAACCATGTGCATAAGTAGATGATTAGATTCATCAATGAATCAATTACTATTGAACGTAATCAAAGAGTTCACATCGAGATGAAGTTTACTGATTTCTTCCTTTGTTAGTGATAAGTAAATAACATCCGCTCTGCTCCTTGAATCCTTTCATTCGGCGATTCAACCGGAAATCAGAATTAACAAAACAAGAATCAAATAAAACATATGTAATCAGATAAGTAATATGTAGCTTGGTAATCATTTTCTACAAATCAGTTTGATACAACTAAAAAGTGCTGGTTTTTTTTATCCTTCCATCAATAAGAAGCTGAACAAAGAAGGCAAATCTGAAATCTGCATGCCATTAGCCTACTTCTAAATTAGCAGATGTAGGAAATAGTCCTTCGTTATTGAAATGACATCTGCGCCTCTTGATCCTCATGGGGTATTAATTTAAATTCGTTAGAAAAAATCTCTTAAATTGATGGATGAAAACTGTAATCAGTCAATTATTTCACGATGCCATCATATACCATCCATATGGAAGTAGGGATTAGGGACTTGTCCTTGCTGTTGCGCAACTGTCGAGCACTGAGTGAGTATTGACC
>JAHZNH010000303.1:0-17062 GCA_027744355.1 Tyrannoseira gladiata
TATCGGAATCGGATGCATGCATTCCCCAAATAATATTTTTCCAATCACTTTCTGAATCATCCTTTTTATAGTTTGGGTAAAAGTATCATCATATCATCATCCTCATTGTCGTTGTGATCATGCCCACTACCACCAGCACAATCCCATGTTCCCCCACGAAACGTGTACGCCGCTGATACTGATACTCCACGCGAGAGAAAAGACGTTTTTTTTCTGCAGTGACTCGGGTCCTCTGAGCGATCTCGATAAGGGGAGATGGAGATTGGATATTTGGAAGTATTATTATTTAAAATCCAGATAAATATATATAGTTTTGACGATATGCCATCAAGCCGCGTATGACAAGAAAGACGCGATAGGACACGACATGAACGCACGCATAACGCAGCGAGCCTTGATTCGTATTCCCTTCCACTTTGGATTCGACTTGACTCATCATCCTCATCCTCCACCATTTATTTATCCGTATCATCACCGCCAAGATGTCATTTCGCCTCCTCCTCCCTTCCCCACAAGATTTCTGACTGACTGACTGATCTGATTATGATGACGAGAATGATGATGATGATGACAAAAAATGCAATGAGATGGGGTGGGATGTATAGCATGTCCTTCTGTGAAAAGTGCACTCGCTAATGTGGGGTAAATAAGCTTAAGTGCATGGAAGTTTTGCTTTTTAAAGTTAAGCGGTGAAAATGAAATGAACGATATAGATAAGGATGACAAAGCGGCTTTTCTCGAGCCCCTTGTGCCATCGTACCATGCCAGTACTAGTGCTGATAACAACACAGAAAAATATTCTTATTTACTACTAGAGCACTCTCTCTCACCGCGCAAGTAAAAAAAATTACTCCGTCGTGGTCTAGGTCATGGACATCTTGATCGAGGGAAATAATCTCGTGAGTTAAGACCAAACCATTCGACTCGTGACAGTCATTATTTTTCCTATTATCGCTTTCCTACAAATGTCATTGTCACCGGAGGGAAAGAAATAGGAATGGAGGGCACTGTTACTCCAGCCCACGTAAAGTAAATACTAAAAGTAAGTAAGTGTGGGAGATGCCTAATAAATTAGAGGATTTTACCACACAGTGCAGCGGAGAACTACTTATAAAACGACAATGGGAAAAGCGCAAATGGTGCGGGCGATGGTGGTGGCGGTTAGGATGCTGATGTCGTGCATTTGCAATATTGTACGGTATTGTATCGCATCACAAAATATAAAAAAAATCTCTGATGCTGACGGTGCAGCAGTGATTTTCGTTGCTGCTCGCTGTAATCATCATCATATGGATGCACTTTTGAAAAATACATATTAAAATGGATGCCAATCTGATTAAAACCGTAAATTTTCAGGAGGATCCTGCTTGCATAACGGTGTAAATGTAGCATGCATAATAAAGAGCGTTGTTTATCGCCCTGTGTGTCGAAATAACTGAATGACTGTGGATGTGGATGTGAGTCTCACGCATTCTCTGCATGAAGATCATAATAATGGTGCAATTCTGGAAAACAGGTCAGGTATCGATTCTCTCTCGCGAGGGAATTCACAAAAAGGCGAAGAGGTGAGTGTCTTGGATGGTTCGTGGCAGCGGTTGTTATGATTGTTTAGGGGTTATTAACACTGTTTATGACATTAGCACGCTGAAGATTTCAAGATTTCGCAACAATTTTTTACGGTTTCCAGACGCGAATAATAAAATTCAAAAAGACGATATAACGGTGTGTTATGGGGCAGTTTAGTTTGGTTAGACGAGACGACTTTATGGCTTTTATTGGATGAGATCCGCACACTGTAAAAATATAACAATTTTTTTGCACAACCGTTTCAAAACACCTCCATTCTTCAAAAGCGCCGTTGCATAAGAAGTCGCATGAAAAGTGCGCAGTCTTTCAGGTGTAAAGTGACAACACTCTCAGTATTTTTTTTCAACATAAAAGTATTAGGATGAGACCTAAAATCTTGAACACCGCCACAACCACCAATGATGACTCTGATGGTGATGCGAAGTGAGGTGATGACAAAACACATTTTTTTCGAACAATGTCTTCATTAAATTATGAAGAAAGGCTGAAAACTTGAATGAGAAAGAACAAAAGCGAGTGAGTGAGTGAGTGCTGCTCTAATAGTTTTCACATGTGTGGATGGTGATGAGGAGAAGAGCTCACACTCGCAATCGGCCACAGTGTGAATTGAATAGACGAAAAAGTGTCATATATCGTGATTATCGCGATGAGATGATGATGGTGATGATGATCATCATCACATCACCATCTCACCAAGCGGAGCCCAACCAAGCCAAGCCAGGCCCAGCCACCGTTCCTTCTTGTCACTTAGATTATAAAACCATCACGCAATTTTTTTCTAAATTCGAGTGGACAAGGGAATGAGTTACTGCTGTGGCTCTAGGTTTGGCTTTAGCCTGGTCTGGTTTTTGTCCCTCGAGATTCTCTCTTTTTTTGTTAATGCTATCGCAAATTCAATCAGAAAAACTATATAAAAAGGGGTGATGATGATAATGATGAGCATTTTACCGAGTCCCATAGGTGGGTTAATGGAATAATGAATGAAGTGTTGGAAGCAACAACTTGTAAGTATGGCGAGCTAGATGATCAGAGAAGATGATCGCGGAGGAGAGTCAGGCTGGGCCAAAATCCAAGCCGAGCTGTGCCATGCCGTGCCGCATCACACCAGCATCAGCATATTTTCACCGTGTTTTTAGATTTTAAACCCTAAAAACATGAAAAGTGTTTACACACCATTCAATTGAAAAAGAAGGAGAGGCAACAGCAAAAAAAATTATCAATTCCATCAGGTGAGGATAATGACGGGGATGTTATATTTCCATGCACTACTTCATAAAATAAATATGATGATGGTGATGATGATGATGCTAAGCTGAGGATGATGGTAGTGGTGGTGGTGATGGTGATGATGTGATATTTTGATTTGAAAAAGTGTCATCGGATCGGATCGGATGCCCACGAAGCTGAGCCAAAAAGATGAGATCATGATCTTGAACACGGTTTTTGTCTCAACTTTTTCAGCTGCTCCTGAAACATTAGGCCGGAGGTTTTATCTGCGGGAGGATCAATAAAAAATATTATGTGTGAACCAAACTTCTCCTCTTCCCCTCTCCGAGTCTCGGTAGAAGAATTTATTCACAGAAGATCGAAAAAAATTAATTCAGATTTTCCTCATATCAAAAAAATGTAAATACCTTCACAAGGTTCTACAACTCGGAGGGATCGTAAAAAAGTTTGTTATTTCGCGTTACCAAACAAGCGTAAAAGCAAGATTCGGGGGATGATAAGCACTAATCAAAACAGGAAAAAATGAAGCGTGATCGTGATCGTTAACCTTTCCTGATAAGAAAAATGATTTTTTTCCCAGCTCGTCCCCTGAACAGAGTGAGGAGATTGGATTTCATTTGCCAAAAATAATAATAATATTACAAGTCCCCGAAAACTTGAAAACTCAACTGGGAGGGAATCTTGCACGGGTAATTTGAAACTCATACTCATGACATTATGACATGAAAGCAATTTTTTTGCAAGGTTTCTCAATAAAAAAAATCCTAAGCAAAGTAAAATGAAGACTCAAAAGAAGAATCACAATTCATTTTTCATTTCCCCATGTCGCTCGCTCGCTCCTCTTCTCCGGTGCTCTCGCTCATCTCATCTCCCGTTCGGAACTGATGGTGCGATCTGCGATACAATATTCTTTTTTTTCGACATCATCAGCATCTCCCTCATTTTTTTATCATCTCGTTCTCCTGGGCAGTGGCCAATCTTTTTCAGAGGGGGACCGTCTAGAGGAGCATTTTTTCCACGATGAAGTTGGCATGAAAGAAGGTGGTTCCACTGATAAAGGTAGCGCCGCCTTCGCTCTCCGATGGGATCCTCCTCCGTTGGAGGGAGCTTGTTGTTTTGTATATACCCACAATGCTTCCCCTATACCCCAAGCATTTTATAAACCCTAACTCTAACCGTGCACCATACATTCACTCGTTTGTGCATTCATTCCCCTTTCATGAAAAACTACCCCATGCCATAAGCATGAGAGAGGCTTGAGTATTGAGAAAAGCAGAGCCACAAAAGGCGAGCTAGAGCACACAATAGAGCGAGTTTGTCCATTCATATCATCATCTCGCTCACGAAAAGAGAGAAGAGGAAAAAAAATCGCTTCGCTTATCATTTCAGGGAATACTTTGGCGTATGATAAAAAAAGTTGGTAAGTTCATATAGCAAATGTACATGACTGCCACTACCACTTCTTCTACGCTGAAAATACATAAAAGCTCGGTAAATAAGGGAAACACATGTCTGTCTCTGGCTCACTCACTTTTTCATTGTGTGCAGGAGACCACAGAGCTCATGGTGGATGGTGTGTTGTTCGCTTCGGCTTCACATGGGATCTTTTTGTCTGTGAATACGGAACACTCTCTTTTCAAGGGAGAATCCTCTGACAAAAAAGTTGAATCTTGTTTTGGGAGGCAGCCCTTTAGAGATGGGAAAAAAAGTTCTTCTCGTCCCTGCAATACTAGTGTCTGAATGCTGAGGAAGGGAGAGAGGAAGATTGAGAAGATGAGATAGGAAAAAAGCTCACTATCGGCGAGTTCCTTCCTTTCATAGCGATTGTGTGCTTCGAGTTGGGTACACATCACATCTCTTATCTTGACACAAAAAAAATATATATTTTTTCCGAGTCTTGAGGACAAGTGAAGTCTTTAAATGTGCTCCAGCCACCAGATCGCATAAGTAATCATCATCAGCGTTCTTATCACCGCTCTAAATAATATCAGAGGGAAGTTCACACATCACGAGTCATAATCGCGAAAAGTGTGCTCCGCGATATTTGTATAGTGTGGGTACTGACGACTGAGTTTGTGGTGGTGTTCTTGTTGTTCCAGTGAGATAATGGATTTTTATTTTGAGTGACTGACTGGAGAAAATCTTGACAGAAAGTTTCACAAGGAAGCCTGCACAAGGAGGAAGTAGTAGTGGTGTGTTGTCTCCTCCTAAATAGATTGAATTCTCGGGATTGATAAGAAACTGTATTGGAGCGGTGTTCCGCTCATCGTGAAAATTTGATAGTGGGAAAGGAATGAATGCATCATTTTAAAAAGTGTACTGGAGCATCCTATGAGAGAATTGCATCACGTTTGTTCGATGCATAATAACGAGTAATCTTATCGGAATCAGTTGAAGTTTGTCTTTGGCGAGGAAGACACCGGAGGATATTTTTGTGGGGAGAACTGATAAATGATTCATGGAGTGATAGTGAATATAAGACAAGGATACTTGTTCATGGGGGAAAGTGATTAAAAAATCTTGGCCCAATCGAATCAGTGAAGATAATAGCATATTGTCCCCTGTTATTATCTAATTAGTTCACTAGTGCTAAAAAAATTTTCTCAGTTTTTGCAAGGAAGACGAAGAACTGGTAATTAAAAAGTCGGGAAAAAACTTTTTTTTGAAGGAACACGCTATCGGCAATTATGATTGCCTGCTTACGTCGTTGAGTGCTCGAGTGAACTGACATGGTAGAAGTGTCTGACTCTATAATTACGGATTCCTACTCCTCTCAATCTGATTGAATTTTGTTTGAAGGTTAGATCGTCAAAGATTACTGGATTACCTCCCAGTTTCAGAAATAGAATAAAATCTCCCGTGACTTGTGGGAAATGCACCGGGATAAGATTATGCGATCCCCACTGCAATTATTAAGTCAGATCAGTAGTACTTAATTAGGCGAGATTTCCCAAAAGTAGGGATACTAATTCGGCCAGGAGGGATATTTACATAAAGTTGAGTGGAATTGTTGAGAAAAAATATGAGATAATCTCGATCTTGATGCAATATATGGATACGCATTTCTTGGGATCGCCAACGTCACCAACCGGCTTGCATTCTCATCACTCTTCCTCATTGCATCAGCAGTCCCAACAGCAGCAGCAGCATCTTTCTCATCATCAGCAGCAGCATCAACATCAACTCCAGCATCAACAAAGCAACAATTCTCATTGTTCCTCGCCTTCTTCCGGAATCAGTGTGTCAAACAGTGGAACAAGTACCAGTAGCAGGAGCAGCAGTACAAATAACTTGATCACGACGGACGCCTCATCGACCGCATCTTCGAACTGTATCGGAGTGGAGGATATGGCCACTGCCGATGTCTTCTTCAGTGAAGTAACTAACACGTCACGGGTAGCCCGATATTATTCCGGTTCCATGCATTCCTACTCTCAAAGTACGTCACTCTACTCCTAATACTTTTAATTTATTATTAACTTACACTTAATTACTAGCACCAGTACTTATTCATCCCTTGTCGGGCTTATCTATCTCCTTCGGAAGCTGTGTTTACAGCCCTCGAGCCAAAACTCGAATCTCAACTCCAACTCCGAACCGAAATGATTTATGGGTTTGACACGACCGACACGCACAAATTGCAACATTGTAATTCATTTCGTGTAATTACAAAAAAATTATTATCGGATGAGCAATTTTTCACCTGCAGAGGGAAAAATCCCCTCCGCATTCTTCCTCAAGTAGAAGGAGTATAGAGTTTGAATTAATTAGCGAAATCAGAACGGAACCACCATCACTGTACTGAATATAGGGGCATGTACTCACTGAGTACCTGGTCGCAAGAATTTATGCATGCTTATGCAAACAAAGTATAAATTTACAATTTACAACTTTTGCCCGATAGCTCCCTCGTTATTCACAGGCTGAAGCTTCCCCCATAGTTTCTTCTCATCTCATTATAATTTTATCCGTTACATTTATGTATGCATTCATAAAACATCAACTTTCTGAATATTGAATGAGAAATGACGACGACGACGATCGGCTCACTAGGAAAACTGCGATCAGTCACTCACTCACTCAGTCAGTCCCAATGCCAGCTTTTCGCGTTCATTTAAATACCACACTCTACCTATAATAGTCCCATGAACTTACTTATTCATACTTACTTATTTAGTTCCTCTCTCGGGACACTGTGGGTTTTTTTTACATTTTCCCCGCAAAAATTATGGCTTTTTCTCATGATTTTTCACCGCAAAAATTATGATTATGACATGTCATATAAAAAAATTATAAAACAAAAACCCTGTGTAAAATAAATCCAACGCGTCCCATCATCCTTATGGTATCCTCTTTCCTCTACAGAAACAATCCTCCATTCAAAATGAGGAGGAGGAAGGATGGGGAGGATGGTGAGCACTCTACCTTATCTTGGCTTCGTTTCATCTCACCCCTTCTAAATTTATTGGCCGGGTATTTGCGCATTCACGTGTGCAAAATAAAAACATATTATTACCTTCACTTCAAACAAGAGCCAAAAACAGAGTGTCTTCCCCGCAATAAAAAAGTCAAGTTCATTTTGTCTTTTTGATGATGCTCACATTATTGCTCACTCCGCTCGTTGTCCTGATCATATCAATTTCATGATCACCACCGTTGCGCCTCTCTGCATCGCTAATTTGCATGGGCATGGGCAATACTAGATAGTGCATACATACCTGAATGCAATTGCGGATAAACAAATTCCGCTCGCTGAATGATTCTCTTTTTGCAGTGGCGTGCCATGCCATGATCATCATCGTATCATCCATTCCCCTGTAATAATCCTCCTCTTCGATCTTCAATCATCATCATACATCACATCAGAAATGAGACGAATAACCTCTCCCCGCAGAATGCCCCTCCATATTTATGGCCATTCCGATTAGAATAATGTGAATTTTATTTATATATTTTTTGCGTTCGTGATTCTTGTTTGATGGTTGAATCCGCAGCCCATGACATGAGATGACATGACATATCCTATATAAATTCCCTATTATTACAATCCAATCCATCCCATCCACCACACTCAAGTAGTAAATATTTATTTATTTATTTATGTAGGCATTCATTCGATCCCCACTAGAAACAAGTAGTGCTCGATTCCTCTTTTTTCTTCTCACTCTTTATCAATATCAATACCAATAAAAAATCGAGTAAATACCTTGTCTATCTTTCCGCACCATAAGTAAAGGAGCCTATGCACAGCCACGTCGTGATTTTTTTTATTTCCCCCAGTGCAGTGCATTCGTTGCATTCTTCGCAATTGCACTTCATTTTTACTGTTTCTACGCTCCTACGCATTCCTCCTGATTTTTTTCCAATGGTTCAATTCATTCTCAGATTTTTCTCTTGTTCTTCTTCCTCAGAAAAAATGGGTGAGTTACATGATGCTACATCCTCCCTGAAGCTCAAACTTTGAAAACTTTTTTCTACTCCCATTTATTTATTTCATAAGCACCTCATTTTTTAATCGACTCTGTCTATTTACTCGTATTTAATATCAGTTTTCGAATCGCATTGAATTGCGATTACAAATACAAATTGAAGAACAAAAAAAGAAGTCTGAATCAGGGATTTTCATCAGAGGGAACATGCGTAGCGTACCTTCGTCCTGCCTGTTGTGTTGTGTCATGTCATGTCATGTCACTTTACCAATCCGGCCGCGTAATCAAGGCATTTGAAGGAATTATCACCAGAATTTAGAGAAGTAAATGGCCGAAAATTCCCTCTAAGTTTCAGTCAAAGTCCGACTTGAATCTTGAGCTAAGGTGCACACTTCCCTCCACCTCCACCACTGCTCAACAATGAGTGAGGTACTCACTCACTCGTCGTCAGGGAAAACAATCGCGATGCATCATTCTCATCATCACATCACATCAAAATCACCTAATCGCACCGCATCGCCTAAACTGAAAATGACAATGGAGACGTGCTAAGTGAACCCATTATGTGCTCTACGCACATTAGTAGTCCTCATCCTGAATGCGCTTCCTACTTTACATAAAAAATGGATTAGTTATTAGGCTGAAGTTACTTATTTTTTTTATAAATAAAATCGTGCGTCATATTTTTTTCACGCTTGTCCTCCTCTCCTCTGCTTGTTCAGGCGAGCCGGGGTAGTTTTCTTTTTTCACAAAAGCGCACATTTTTTTGTTAGACAAGGGCTGAAAACAAGAGGAGAAACACAATTTTTGATTTGATTTGAATGAGAAATTTTCAACTTCCGTTCTGTGTTCAGCAGAAAAGAAGTACATGAAGTTGAGTTGAGTTGAGTTGACTTCAAGCCTATTTATTTTTTTTCTCTCGAAAAAATAAAACAAAGGGAAGATTGTTAGCAGAAGAACAAGGAGAGAACAACTTGTGTGTTTCACTCGATTCGATGCTTGAAATAGCTTTTTTAATGTTAGAAATCCCCCACAAAGAATAAATTATTTAAAAGGGTTGAATAAAAAATCAGGTAGAATGGGAATATCATTATTATTATGAGTGCTGTAGATATATTATAATAAGTTATTTTTTTGAGACTCGTGGGCGTACTCCAACCTTAATCCACTCGCTCGCTCGCTCACTCACTCTCAGGCTTGACTTGACCTCTGCTCTACTCAGGCTCAACTTTTCATTATTCTACAGTTAAGTAAGTAGCTATTTGCATAGTAGTGCTCCATTTTTTTAAAACTGAAAACCACAAGAAAGAAAAGTCGTGTCTCGATCGAGTCATTCTCTTCTCAGAATAGAATGAATTCTCTCTTTCTTTTTTTGCGGTTTCAGGCAGCCCCGCTCCGCAATTCGCATCCCATCACATCGCACATGATTCATTACCCCATTAATTCCTCACCATTTTGATGACTTTTCCCCAATAAATATTTTTATTAATGATGAAACACAAGAAAGAAAAGTCGTGTCTTGATCGAGTCATTCTCTTCTCAGAATAGAATGAATTCTCTTTCTTTTTTTGCGGTTTCAGCTAGCCCCGCTCCGCAATTTGCATCCCATCACATCGCACATGATTCATTACCCCATTAATTCCTCACCATTTTGATGACTTTTCCCCAATAAATATTTTTATTAATGATGAAGAGTGACATTCATTCTTGTGGACGCGGCGGGTCGCATATTTCGCATTCATTCTGATTCTTTCTCACGAATATTTATATGGATCGGGAGAAGAACATGTGCAGTTTTTTTGTGGTGGTGGTGGTGCATACTCATGCTCCCAATTAAATAACCTCCCCGTCATAAAAAATCCCTTTCGCGATATTACAACTTTTTCTCGTGTTTTACAACCCCATCATCGTCCGCTCATTTCTCAATTTTTTATAATGTGATTTCATCTCATAAAAATAGACTCTTTTTTATTGATCAATGCAACTGATAACAGCCACGAGCACACACTCACACACTAAACCTATAACCATCTCGAAAAAATAGAGTCAAGAATGAGTCTAATCCCCGCGCTAACCACATGAATAGTGCAGTTGATTGACCGTTTTTCTTTTGCAAAACGTTGAACAAATTGCTTCTTCAGTCTTTTTAATTGGGGGTGGGTATTTGGACATTTTCCCTGCGAAATGAGCCTTCTACATGCTCACTCACTTTAGTAATGTACTTAAAATGTGCACGTTGGCATTGTAAAGAAATTCAAATCTCTTTTTTATGAGGATGTTGTACGCACTTTAATATGCACCGCAAGTTTGCAACTCATTCTTAATCTAATCCAATCCACTCCAATTCAATCCTGAATGAATGCACCGAGCCGCACCACACTACCGCGCTTCATATAAATGGGGGACGGATGATGGTAATGATTATAGCTCTGATAATCTCCGATGCTTATCATCCCCAACGATCATTTCATTGTGCTTTCATTTTTGCATGCAAAGTGCAATTCCTATTCCGCGGATGGAGTCACTACGACGAGCAGGCAATTTCCATGTCTTCAAACTAATTATTTTTTTCTCAGTTTGCACCTGAGCCGGGGAAACGGGAACATTTCTGCGAAAATCCATTTTCGCACTAGTACAAGCACCATATGTAGAAGTCTGAGCAAGATTTAATAATCCGAGTATATATTTTTTTCAAAATTGCAATTGCTCCTGCTCATGTTCTCCCCGTAATAATAGCGATCATAATAATAACGATGATGATAATAACTGTTGCTGTTTCATTGCATCCATATTTTTATGATTATAGTCTGGTTAAAAAAAAAGTGTGCACTCCTCGTTATAAATTTCCTTTCTGAGGAGTGTGGTTGTGATGATGATTATGATTACATACAATTTTTTTCGCGATCCGATGCAATGCAACCCAATGCATCCATTTTTTCAGATTTTTTTTAATGGCTTGTTTGATTAGCGATATAAAATCTAGAGATTGGCTCGTCTCTCGCGGGGTGGAAGGGCGCTTCATTCTTTTTTGCAGAAATAACTATCATTAAGATGGTTGTACTACAAGTAGCACTTTTATATTATAAAACAATGCAAAAAAGGTAGAAAAAAATAGTAACTATTTAGGAATCAAGTGCATCACATCCCCATCAGGATTCTACTATTCATTGAGTCAAGTCAAGTCAACTCAAACTCCAAAAAAATAATGAACAGTTTAGCATTTACGATCATGTTTCTCGCTCTTTGCCGCTGGTGGTCTATGTGATGTTGAGCTATGCAATTTTTTTTCAAGTGTTTGTTTTTCCCCTGCGAACCCTATCTAAATTGCATGTTTCTGCAACAAATAAGTATCTAACGTGCATCTTCCTCCCTAACGATGTGCCTTGTTTGAGTAGTGGTAGTAGCACTAGTGGCAGTGGCAATTGTTTCATTTTAGACCAGTTTTTTTTCTCTCCTCTTCGCCGAGCAAATAATATGCAGTGTTAACAATGCACATAAAACTTGTCTGATTTAAACGAGAATTTGAAACAAAAGCTAGGCTTTTAATAGGCTGATTTTATCTGATCGAGAAGGATGGATATGACACTTGAAGGGCTAAGAAACAATGAAAATTAGATATTGTGGTTTGGTGCGGGCTGCAATTATACAAGGTGCCTAGTGAGTTGATGAAAATTGCCTGAGCGGTAGTAAGCAGTGAATCCACCACAGCATTTCAATTTCTCGGGGAATATTTCTTTTTTGTGCTGTTTCGCGAAGGAAGGAAAGCAAAAAATGGAGAGATAATAAATCAGAAGAAGAGAAGGAATGGTTCTCATCTTGGTCGAGTGGACTTAGACTGTGGTCCTAATTGGGTGGATGTACTACTATTTGCATTTGAAATCCTCACTCTGAATCCTCCTGTGGTCCAGGCCACAGTAGTTTAATAAGGTGAATGCGTCATAAATTCTCGGGATTTGAAGGGCGAGCAGGAGCAGTAAGCAACTGCAATCAGGAAATTGCAGTCCGCATAAGTAAATGAGAAGTCGGGAATTCATATTCCTGAAAAAAATAACTTTTTTCTTGAATGGATAGAGTATGAATAGGTAAAGAGCTCTTACAGGGTTGGCATGGCATCCCAGGGATTCCCCTAATCTAATGCAGCAACAAACTAGATTTTTTCCCCCAATCTTGGCTTCACTAATTAAAATGGAGTTTGGCCACTCTGGCAATCTCAACAAAAGCAAGTGGCAATAAGTAGCAACTAGCCGTAGTAGTCATAGTGATAGCGTGGGTGGTTGGTTATAGGCAGATAAAAGTTCTAGTTTTTTGAGTGCGGCATTTCCCACAAAAAAATAGAGAAAATCTTTATTCAAAAAGATTATTTTGTGATAAAATGGTGTTTTTCTGCAAAATAGAGAACTGAAGAGGAAGCTGAGGAGAACCTCCTCCGACTCAGGATGAGAATGGGCTCTTATCCTAATCATTACAATATAGTTTAAATTCATCTCATTCATCATTTTTGCATGTATGATAGCTTCATTTAATTCCTTTCTTGATGCCGAAGCGAAGAAGCCTCAGTTGAGTGCACTTCTCGAAAAAATGAGCTGAGCTTGCCAAAAAATGAATCCATATCACATCACAGATAGATATACTTATTTTTATTCTTGCTTACGTAAAAAATACACATCTATCTAATCTGAGCTATTGCGATTGTGATGCCATGCCACTTCTACCAACTTAGAATGTGCCTACTTACTAGCTTCTAATAACTGCTCTCCAAATTCAATCCACATCGAGTCGTTCATAGAAGATTAGGCATGTTCACACACAAGAAGCGACCCTTTTTTCAGACTCGAGAGTTTGGTGGTTAGAGATTCTATTGCGCCATCCCATGCCACCGTAGGAGCACCACCGCAGAAAAAAAATTGATATTTGGTCGAGAATAAGAATGTGCTAGTCATTTTCATGCTCACTAGCCCACCGACAGATAAAAGAACAAGTGAGCGCTTGTATGAAACTGTNAATAAGAATGTGCTAGTCATTTTCATGCTCACTAGCCCACCGACAGATAAAAGAACAAGTGAGCGCTTGTATGAAACTGTGGAATAAGCTGAAGCTGTGCCATGCCAGCCAGATATGATATTGCTTGAGTGCTTTTTATGATCTTCCAAAAAAAAACTTTTCTGTTGAGATCGCACCGCACCGCTCGCTCAAACAGAAATTGCCAGCTTCCCTTAGAGTAAATTTTTAATTAGCTGTGGATTATAAGTGAGTGGAGAGAAGAAAGGGATGCCGCGATCGCGATGAAGAGCCTACATCTTTTTCGCTGATGAGGGCTCTCATTGAGAACCCTTGGAGTTGGATAAGGACCAAAAGCAATAGTTCAATTCGTTTTTTCTATCGCTTTTGCCAATCGAAAAATGAAAAAGAGATTATGAATTGGTGTTACGCCGATGTTAATGTTGTATATTGGGCGCGTTATCATGTGTAAATATCAACGTGTGTAAAGCATGAATGAAAATTTGGAATGGGGAGGAGAGCCAAGAAATAAAAAAAATATATATATCTGAGAGAATCTCACTGCAGCACTCCTCACTGTTAGTCTACAAGTTTGGCTTGGGGTATCTTGGTCAACTGAAATGATGAGGATGATGATATTGGAGTGAGGCTGAGTGCGTGGGTTTGATATGAATTGTGTGGATGCTGTGCCAGTCACAAAAAAAAAATTTTGTTGTCCATTGGCCAATAATGGAATTATTGGAGACCCTCGTTTCTGGGGCCTTTCCTTGGTCCTAAAAGAATGTTCCGCATGAACTGTTTCAATCTACAACACCACCAATAAATCAACATACTTGACATGGATTTGAGGCTGGGAGAGAGATAAAGGAGATAGATAAGTGATAGTAATTATTTAACGATTGATTAATTAATTATAATGACAAAACGTGAGGAGAATCGATAATGGAAGGCGAGATATTTTTTTGCTAGTAGTTTGAGTTGAGATTTGGAGTTTTGAGGGTGACAGCAATTAAGAGATTTGGAGAGATTCTCATTTCGTGCGTGATTCTAAAAAATTGATTTCTTTTTCGTTTAAATAGTGCAAAGAATGTCGGCGGGGGGAGGCTCAATGAGCGGAAGTCCGACAGGATCCCACCCGGGATCAAACCCACATCAGGTGTGTCGCCCACACTTTCATCACCCCCCTCCTCTCCACCACCCGTGGTTGCCTACGAGCTCGCCCGCCTCCATAAATGATAAGTACGCGAGTTGGCCACATCACCTGAATGCTGCCACAGGGGCGGGCTCTTTCGTCCCCACGAGTTCCCCCTCATCTCATCAAACGTCCTCCTCAAAGTCAAGTGGTGGCTCCAGTTCAAACTCTTCCTCATCCACGACGGGTCATCATCATCACCCCCACAACTCGATATTCCCATTCCCCCCTACACCTCCGAAAGACACCACACCTGAGACAATAACGCCCACATCTGCTCACCAAGATCTGTATGGAGGGGGTGGCGGCGGTGTGGATCTAGATGTGAAGTCCTCATCCGGTGGTCTCCTCTCAGTTCCTGGTGGCGGTGGAAGTGGCAGCAGTAGTGGAGGTGGTGGACTGAAACCAAGTCGCGAAGGTAGTACAACAAGTAGTAGCAGTAGCAGTGGCGGCGGAAATGGTAGTAGTGGAGGGTACACGCAGCCAGGTCACCAAAGTCCTGGGGACTTCTATCAGGGTGATCACCACTCCACCTCAGTTGCCCATCACCACCCTTACTTTGCCGCTGCGGCGGCAGCCTCCCATCACAATTTGTTCTTTCACACGGGAAGCAGCAAAGGCAGCCCGACGACGCCGGGATCTGGGGGTGGTGGATCTCAGCATCATCACCATCACCACAATTCGACGGGGAGCCATCACAACAGCTCCAACAATAATAATAGTAGTAATACGAATCCTAGCAATAATAATAATGTTACCTTTAGTAATTCCAATAACTCCTCCGGCAGCACCAAGTCTGGGGGCAATTCGCAGCGGACCAAAAATCGATCTAGTGCCGGTAAGCAAAAAGCCATTCTCTATCTCACCTAATCATTTTCACTCTGAAAAAAGACCTCAGAAGAAAAAAGAGATCTTTCTCTTTTTTAATCACTTCCATCATTAAATAACTAAAAAATATAATAATAATAAGAGATTAATTGTGGGTTTGATCTTTCCATTTTTTATTGCTGCTGCTCCATCCTCTCCAATGCGCACACTCCTCCTCACTAAAACCTGTATTGATGATGGGTGATATTCGGGCTTCGAAAAAAATCCTCTTTTCTATAGAAAGTAGTAATAATCCTAATGTTGCTCGATGGGATCACGGTGACGGTAATTATCTTGATACACACTAAAAAACACAAAAATTTTTTCCTACAAATTAAATATTTCTACCCTAAAAACGCTTCTATTTTTCTCCAATCTATTTTTCATCGCCACTCCTAAAAAAACTATCTCTCTCGTACAATTTTATTTTTCTCACATTTCCCCAACATCTCAACTAAGAGATGCGTATCCTTGTGATCATATCCCCACATATTTTTCAAAGTGCCAACATCCATCGTAAATGTTTTTCCTAGCATTTATACTTCTCATTAGGCAGCTGTATCAACCAGTAAAGCACTCTATTAAAACAAGAGGCAGATAGATAACACTTTTTGAAGCTTGAATCTCATCTCCTGATCAACTCGTCAAGTTTATCATGATTCTGCAATGTTGGCGGCTTGTTAGCTCTGTATATTAGCTCCACTCCTCGTCCATTCATGTGAGTAGGGACAGCCTCCTTTAAAAAATTCTGAGTTTTTTACTAGATTTTCTTTTTTTTAAATTCCTATATCTCAATTCAAATTTCAGCAAAAAAATCCCCGTGAAAAAATGAGTATCCCGTTTCTCTAGAATTTCTTTTTTTCAAGTTAAATGGACCATTTTTTCTCCCTAGAGTCTACAAAACAAACCATAGAGCTGTTACTACGTTACTCCTTTTTATTCAAATTGCGCCAAGGCTTTCGTTCTCCCAGAACAGATAGACAGAGAGAATCCTTCTCATCATCATCATCATCGATTCCGAAAAAATCGGAGCGAGTGAGCGAGCGAGCAGCTCACTCTCTGCTTAACATAAGCCATTTGTTTTACGATCGTAATAAAAATTCGTTATAGGTAATAGCAACAACGAAATCCACACAGACGAACCCTTGTTTCTCCCCGAACTTGTAGAGAGAGGAGTTCTTTAGTCAGCTTGAGAAATTCCCACATTAACTTTTTCCCTACGTGAGTGTGTTTTTGTGTGATTGTACCTGCTCCGAAAAATTATACGCTGAGACTGATGCACTCACTCCTCTCACTGACTGAATGTACTTACCTACGAAGTAATATGCAAATGAGGAATAAGCTACAAGGTATTTCTCTATGGGACAAAAAAGCAAGTGCAAGCAAGGAGGACACAGAGCGAGCTAGACAGAGAGAGAACAAGACTCAAGACACAAGACTAGCTTTTTTTTACCAGAAAGTGTCCTCCTTCTTCTCAAACATTGTCAAAGTCAAGTGGAGGCAAAAAATGTTGAATAAATATGACGATGAAAAAAAGTAGTTCTTCTGGTCCAGAGCTACACCATGCAGTGCACCAGCAGCGGCAGTGGTCGTTTTATTTTCAGCAATAAATGCTAATTCAAGCTCTTTTGTTTTCTACAGAAAGACCAAACGCGATGCAATGACAGAGTCACAATCACTCCGCCACTTGATGTCCTCTCTTTTTCTAGATCTTTAGAATTTTATATAATTCTTTTTGTACATGGATACACACATGCCTTAT
>JAHZNH010000304.1:0-18120 GCA_027744355.1 Tyrannoseira gladiata
GAATCATGAAGTTTTAAGTGAGACATTTGTCATAACGAAGCTTAACGGATGCCTGCCGCACACAGCACATCCATTAAAAAGAACTGTGGCAAATCAGTTGCTTGAACTTGAGACTACTTCTTTTTTGAAATGCGGATGTTTGTCTGTTTCTCTGAAACGTTGGGTAAGGTAATTACAGAACATCTCATTCGAATTGTTATCAATTCAATAATAATTAATAACTTGTCTGCGTCTGCGCACATTTAGCCACCATAATCGTTTGCATTCGATGGGTTATTTTAACTTGATACTCGTCGCTACTTCAATAAATCGTGATGGGGAAAACCATTTTTTTTGCAAAAAATATAAATGAAGTTGAAAACCTACCACCCTATTCCCCATTGACATAGAGAAAGTTTTGTCTGTGTGTTTGTGCTGATTTCAGTCTTCAAGATTTCAGCCACCATACAGCGTCCATATATCTTTTGCGTTTGGTTTATTGCTACAAATTCATAAAAACAGGGAATCTGGCAGGGAAAACTCATAAAAATAATGCTTAAAATACGGTTCATATGATTTGATGCCATAACGTGGCTGGCTGTTGCTTCTAGACTATGACTGCATGTATGCACCTTATGTAATGCAACGCCTACGTAAATACATTGCGTTTCCATCGAATGGTGAAACAGTCAATTCACAATTTTCATGAAGCGTGTTTTCCTCAACCTCTTGGAAAATGTTTGGAAGTTGGAAATGACGAAAAAATATCCCCTGCAAGATGAAACTTCACTCCACATTTTTTCTTCACATTTTTTCTCAAACGGTCAAGAAATCTGTTTTTAGAAATGAAAAAAACTTGAAAACCTTCCAGTTCAAATAATGCATGCTTTTCCTTCTCCTCATCCCATCGACATCATTATAATCAAGTAACGCGTATATTTACACTTTTGCTATCCTAAAATACCAGTCTCTTTCCGTACGTTGTTCTAGAGTAAACCGATTTCGGAGCCTGCTTGGAAACTTTGGTTTTCCATTGACGTGAATCAAAATACTAGTTGTAATTTGGTAAAAGTTCTCCAAGGAAAACAGCAGGTATAAGTTTAACTCCTTGAACAGCTTTTTAAAGTCAATATAATATTTAATAATTATTTCCAATTTTAATTTAGAATGTCAAGTGAGACAGCCGTGAAGTCCAGTGAGACAAAAAGCCTCCTTACGACCTTTGGCATTCTTGTTTTTTTGCTTTTTGTGCTTTACCTAATGTATTCCAGCTTGTTCGATTGATAACTTGGTAAGAATAAATTGTAAATAATTAATTCCATTTAATTTGACAATGAAAATCTCAAGGTGCACAGTTGGAGAAAGTAAAATTTCCTTTTTACACAATTTCAGCATGGGTGAGAGTGGGATGGGTGACGCACGCTGGAAAATTCTCCGCACGCAAAACAACCGCAGAATTGGTTTCAGACGGGGGAATATTATGCTGGATCAAGTGTGCATATTGTTCTAGTTGCCAAAATCAAGTTTATAAAAGGATTATTAATAAATCAATACATGTGGAATTGCATGCTTCTTTGTTCAAATTGATTTCCGTAAAGTGATTTCCTCCGTATTAAAGTTATCTATTCGAGATAAGTGCTCAAAAAATCTTTTCCATTGCTGTACCCATAAGAAAATAATTACAAAATTGGAACAGGTCAATCCTTTCTCGAAAGTTAAAAAACACTCATTTATCATTATGGGAATTATTACCGCTCCCAACTCCCAGCTATGGAAAATAAAACCCTTCTTTTTAAGCTCGTAGAAGCATTGCAGAACAGAGAATAATTATAGTTGGGTTGTCTGATGTGTTCCAGACCAGTCCCCTTGGTGAGAAGGATGCTGGGAATTAGGGTTTTATATGATATAGACCGAGTTGTCTAGGAAAAGGGTCTTTGTGATACTGGACGTGGAATATGTATGTTCATAATAAAAACTACTTCTAAATACACGAGTTCAAACGCTCCATGAAAATGTGGATGGGTGTACCGTACCCAGGCGTAATGCATATATAGATAAAAAAAGAGACATGAAATATTTCCCATATCTTCGTTCCAGATAACAAGCGATGCAATGCACGTTTATATTTTCTTTCTCTCCTGTCTTCAATTTTATCAGAAAGCGACAAGTTGATTTATTACTCCAGGAAAAGGGGTCCTCCATGCATTGCATACAACCCACTCTAAGATAGATACAAGTAACTCAACTCGAGATTACAACTTTGCAGCAGGGGATTCCACTGCTTGAAAAAGAATCGCAGGAGAGTTGTGAACATGTATAAGTATAAAAGCAAACTCCAAATAAATAAAAGCAATCCTATATGAATAAAAACTGACAGTTCCTGGAGTACTTTGACCCGGTACAATGTTTTACGTAAGAAATTTCGTGATTGCACTGTAATTCACCTTTTTATATTGCAATTAGGACCTAAAAATCTAAAAATGGAGTTTCTGCACAAATATGATGAAATAGTTGCAATTATTATGTTAATTTAACTCTCATTAACGTTAATTTAATTATGTTTTAGCACCGAAATTTCTCAAACAAGTCATAAGATTGTTTCTGTTAATGGGCCGCTTAAAAGTGCTCATCAACATTTACCCGTGCTTATATATGCTTATGTACCCGTACCCCAGGTCTACGTACGATATGATTAACTTGGGTTTTATTTAGCTATCGAGAAAAATGAATACCATATCTTAAGTAATTATTAATTTACCTTGAAAGCCTCCGCAGAAAATTTCCCTCCAACCTTGGTCAAATCAATCACTTTGAGTTTCTCAAAGTAACCATCCACCATCGCCTTACATTCCCTGTTAGCCGACCGCAAGTTGAACAAATCACTCCACCGCAGATACGGAAAAAGCTTTCTGCAATAAAATCATATTAAAAGATTTGATTATTACAAAATAACTGACCAACTACATCAGATTATAAAAGTACTCTATACTCGTTTCGTCTGTCTCTCACAGGAAAAGAACGTCTTCCCAGGCGAGGCTGGTCAAAGTTAATGATGATGATGACGAGTCAGATTCATCATCCAAGTCCAAAAGTGTTACACTGTCCAACACCGTTGTGTTGATGTTATCATCGACAGTCAGTTTCGGTTGTAAAGGTAATCTTTCCATTTTAAAACTATCAGGTCAATGAATACTCGTCCAGGGCGAGTTAACTCTTCTCTTTCTCAAATTGCTTTGCAGGAACGATGATTAGGCTGAATCTGGCGGAAATATTCCTTTCGAACTGCAAAATGGCAGTTGTAGTTCCAATTCCTTTGAATATAATTTGAATCTTAAGATGGCTACCAGGTGTTGCAAATGTTTAATTAGCGGCTTGGTAAAAATAAAAATGGCAGCCAAAACTACTGCGACTTTGTAGAAATAAAATCCTGCTTTATCTATTTTCTTCAAAGCTCCTCTTTAAAGTATAGATAGGAACTTCTGTGTACAACTACCATCATTCCACGACCATTATTATTATGAAGGATATACTTGCACTGTACTATCTAATAAAGTCCTTCGTCGCCATTTCCTTTCCTTTAGGTGATGATGGCGGATGGAGTGTTGTGCACTGAGATTTAAGTAATTTTAAAATAGCGGTGGCATTTCTCCTTCTAAAAAATATGATTTCACAATAACACCATCATCACCACCACCACCACCGATGACAGATATACGTTATGTTGACAAACCAATATACGTTAAGTTTGATATGTGGAATTTGGCACATTTCTTATTTATCACAAATATAATGCGAAGCACAACAGCCAGCTAAGCTCCGCTCAATCATGGCCTCTGAGAAAAGAAGAGGGTATCAAAATTATAATGGAGATGCAAAATACACAATACACATGGTTGAAATCCGCGCTATGTCAGCAAATCCGTGAGGCACGTCTATGTTCCATCGATCTATGTATCTTATTCCAGCTGCTTTTTCTCGTGTTATCATCATCATCTCGTGTACGCTGGAGAGCCTGGAGTTTTTGCTGAGCTCGAGCTTACCTTACCTCCGCAAAAAAACGAACACCGTAGCTTCGTCCATAAACCACTTGGTAGCGTGTTCTCATGTATTCTCTCGCTGTTTCTCTTTGTTCACGAAGAAAAAAATCATGAAAAAATGGTATGCAATTAAGATAATATATTAGGGTTTTTTATTCTTTCTTTAATAAAATGACATTTATACGTTTAGAATATTTGACTATAGTCATATATGAATGTAAAGGCCATGTCTCATATTAGTTCCTCTTTAGTTCATTTTATTGCATTCAAAAATAAGAATATAAGAATTATTGTTTCACAAAATCAGGAGTAAAATTGACAAGAGTTCTTCGTTTTTTAGACTTCAATTAAATCGAATGGCCATTGACACTACCTACTTAAATAGTTTTTTTCCTTTCAGTGAAGAGGTACATACCTGACAGGTTGACCGTTGTACTTTGTTTTCCTGCTTTAACCCGAATTTTGGAAAGTAAGTCGTTTTCATCAGAAAATATTGTGGAAAAAACAATGCTTGGATCTCAATATTTATTGCTGGGTTTATTCAGACTTCGATAAATAATTTATTTCACTTCTCTCAAAATTGAAAACTTTAATTATCACACATAGGTATTACCCTCATCATGTGCAAGTTGCAAAGCCTTTCAAAATCATAATACATACAAGACCAACATCTCAACTTCGGACCTCTGAGACTGGGACTTAAACAGCCGCAGCAGATCTCCAAAATTGTAATCTAGGACTGAGTCAAGGTAAGTATTGATATTTAAAGTCCCTATTTCCTCCTTTATCCTGACTTAAACTTTTCGTCATCAAATAAGCATAGACACTGATGTCAATTTAACCTGGAGTTAGTAAATGCAACGCAAACAGCTGTGAGAGGTCATCGCATCATTAGTAAGCACATTTTCATTGTTATGGATTGTGTTACCTGCAGTCGAGGTGGATATTAGGGGTTAGAACAGGTGCTTTATGAAGACGATTTTTAAGGATGGCAGGTGAGCCATTATCTTTTTTCCATGCCTTTGTTCCACATGCACTTGACACCAAGGTAAAGCTTACATTTCCATTTCATGCTCATGGTCTGGAAAAGGAGAAGTAAGAAGAGAAGAACGATAAAAGGCAGAAATCAATTTCAGCTCATAACACCCTTGGTTTTTTTTCCATCCATCGATCCCTAGCATTTCTTCTCTTATTCCAGTTATTCCACTGACGTAACAGGTTAGATGAAAACCTTTTTTAATAAAGGGTCGCACAGTAGAAATAAATAAGCAGAAAACGGTTAGAAGGATCTAGTACACCAGCATGTCTTCTTTAGGTAGTAGGTAATCTCGAAAAAGATATTTTCTTTCGTGGACATGAACATGGTCTTTTTTATTTTCTATCTTTGCTTTTAGTGCTGCTCCCAAACCAAATCTCCAAACCATCTCCAGCTCTCTTCAAGGAACGATAAGGAGAAGGATGAATTCCCAGATCCTTTTTTATGTGCAACCAAAAGAATTTATTATTCTCACTTTCCACTGCACCTACATGCGTAACTTTACCCCTCGTAAAATCAGGGGGTAAACACAATTACGTCCACGATTATAATTTAAACCTTAAAGGAAAGGGAAAAGGCAGTGCAAATGCATAATTTTTTATACTCTCCAAGGGAAAAAGGTCCAACAGACCAAACCAGAGAGAACAAAGACCCAAATCGATACAAAGAGGGTTCTTTTTCATCTTTATCACTTTTTTTTCTGTACAGTGCGTAGTTACGTATTTCTTGAAGGAAACAAAGAACCTTTCGTAAAAATAGTGATGGTGATGTTGCCAGACACTCTGGCCAGAAAACAGGTAGCAGCAGTGATGACGACAATAATGATAAGAGTCCCTTCTAAATAAATAGAAAAAAAGATTTTCTGCCTACCTCCCCCGGTCTTGAAAATTTGGTTTAAAGTGCTTTGAGTCCGAATAGGATTATTAGATTGATGTACCATGAAATTGGGGAAGGAGCTGGACGTAACAAGGGAAAAAGCTTACTCATCATTATAAGGGCTTTGACGAAATCATCTTTGAAGACAGGTTGCATGCCTCATTGTTATTGTTAGCGTCATGAAAAATGAGGAGGGGTTAACAATAGAACTGACATGGCAAAGTGTACAACAGTAGAAAGCTCATTCATGCTATCGAGCGCTAGTAATATATGTTGCCTAATTTTGAGTATAGTCAATATCATTAATCTCGTGGAATTGAGGAATAAGTTATATACATACATTATTCTCATCCAGGGCTGTTGTACTAGTGGTACATGCTCCTTTACTAACTAACTTATTCTATTATTAAATTGCCCCCAATATTACATTGTGCTGTTATTTGGGGTAATAATGTTGCATAATACTTAATTTTACCAACTCAATAAATATATGAAAATGTGGAGGTGGAGATGGAGGCTGGCTAGCTTTCTAACCTAGGATCGCGTGTATCATCTTTCCCTTGAAAGTCCCAAAAGAAAGCACGGAGTATATTTTTTAATACAGATTAGATGTACAATTTCCTCCCATCTCCCGCTACATGTACAAGGGCTAAACAGGATGCGAAGGAAAGAGTGTGTTTTCCGAATAACGTATTCTACGCATGTTTCCAATTGCTTTAACTGTGTGACTAGATTGGTATGTATCAAAGGGCTCGAGCGATTGCATCTGGGTTGAATTGGCGTATTCCAGGTTGGCTAAATCTGTAAAAGGTTCTCCATCCAATGATTTGTGCAGAAATATTCAGTATTTCTCCTTACGCTTTACAACCGTCAAAATTCTTTCGAGTCAAAGGTTATACCGCGTGCAGCTCATGCAATCCTTGGTGGGGACGTATTATTCAGTAAAGTGAAAGATATCAACCTTACTTGGTCACTTTGTTCTTTTCTATGCCCGTCGTTTTCACCTGAAGTATTTTCTTGCCATGTTAAGAATTGGTATTTTTTGGAGAAAGAACTTGTGATGAAGGAATTTGTATTCGACAGCACAGGCTTGTACGTGCGACTGCTGAGCTCAAACAGGTTATACTCCTGACTTTTTGTAGAGAGGCATTCTGGAGAGAATTTACGCTTAATAAAGGCTGTCCCCTGATTTTTTACTCAGGAGAAACAGCCACACTATTCGTTTCAAAGCTCCATCATTTCAAAGACTAATGTTGCGTTACGAACAGGATAAGTATGATTTTAAAAAATGCTTTCTCCACGTTCTGAAATAACCACGAAGGTTTAGATGATCCATCACGATATTTCCATTTCAGGTCACTGAGAGTATTTTGTTTCCTCCAAGAATTACTAATTCAATGTCTCAAGAGACCGGTAGTAAAATATAATTATGAGCAATAAAATGCAATTATAATTACTGAACATTCAATTAAATCTCTGAATACGTTCATGTAGTTCTTGGTTCTGTGTAAAAGTACTATGTACCACAAGTTGTATGCTCAGTCAGTTTAGTTACGTGCTCACGCACGTATTGTAGGTGTTATTGCCATTTTGTTTTGAAGTCGAGGTTGTTTCATGAATAAATTCTCTATCAATCAGTCAATACGAGGGTGGTATTATTTTTGTTGCTGACCGTTTCCCTCGTTTCATGTGATTTCTCCTCTTCCTGGGTCTGGCTGGACGGTTGTCCCATCTCTTCCTCTTCATTGATGGTCGGTCTGTCGGTCGCAAGCCATTACTTTTTGAGTGAAATAGGCTATTTAATCCTAAGAATGGTATTGGCAGACTTCCGTTGCGGCGGCAACGGTAGTCATGGACGCTAGTAGTGAAGTGTGTGGTGGGTGAGAGAGCTAGTGCTAGCTGTGTGCCAATCCCACTCATAATACGAATCATGATGATGATGATCATCATCATGAGTGGGAAAGAGGAAGAAAGATACGAAATAAATGAATCCTGCTTGGGTTCGCTAGCCTTTTTTCCCTCTACTAATCGCCCTTTACCCGTACATGGCAATTCCTGTCGCTTTCCGGCCGTCACGTTTCTTTCGGCTAACTTAAGTAATGAGATATTGAGGTCTCCTCCTCCTATAAATGGGGAAAGTAAACCCTACTCTGGTAACTTCGGTTCTTGGTAATGCTGCGATCACTGCATTGGAACTGGAAGTACTTCATCTGTACGTTTTTATGACGATGAACTCAAGTTCTTTTTGTCATCTCCTATTTCACCATTTCCACCCAAAATTATGGTGTGCTGACTGCTTCTACTGGAGTAACGATTTTATTGACCAAAAATACGCAGTAAAACGGTCAACGAAACGAAACCGAAGCACTGAACCGAACAAAAAAATGAGAGGAACTGCAGGCTTGTGCTCAAGTACTTAATGCATTTTTATTATTCCTGGAAGTTGATTAAAATTGTAAGGACTTTTGTATAAACCAGCAAAGGCAATGAGGCGTCGTCGTCGCGGCTTAATTGCAAACAACTGGAATACAACCATTTCATTATGTTTCCCCATCATTTCGGAAAAAAACTTTGGGTTTTTCCAGAACACAAAAACTAATTGGCGAATCACTCCACTCAACACGAACGCAACTCTTTCAGTCACTCCTTTTTTTTACAACTGTTTGGTCATTCAATTACTGTGGAATAATAAAATGATGTTGTTGATGATGATGATGATGATGATGATGATGATGATGATGATGAGACCAGTTCCCTTTTTCATGCAAAACGGTTGACAAATCTAATTCCCTCCATTATTGGAAAATTAAATTAGGAATAATAAAATGATGTTGTTGATGATGATGATGATGATGATGATGATGATGAGACCAGTTCCCTTTTTCATGCAAAACGGTTGACAAATCTAATTCCCTCCATTATTGGAAAATTAAATTCCCTCCAATTTATGTTTCACCCTCGAGTTTTTATTCATAAGCCATAAGCCCAAACTTCCACCGAGCTCTTCTTCACAAGTAGTAAAATCTTATGTACCTATAGTGTGTATTGAGGGTACCATGGTGTCATTAATTTGCGGCGAAAAGCAGAGGGTGTTCTCTCTGTGCTCAGCACAACATCTAAAAATTCCACCCTTTCCAGGGGAAACTTCAATTCAATCCAGATTTTCAACGGCACTAGCACTGCTCATTCATTTCCTTTCATTGATCCATTCTTAGTCTGGTCGACTCTGCTGGAAGCACGAGCAACTAAAACTCATTACCATCATTATTAGGGAAAATCACAAGCAAAACTTATGTAAAGAGGGATCCATTATGCTGGGTAAGTAAGAATGGAATAGTAAAAAGCTCCGAGAGAGTCTGGGAAAGTGGGAAGAATTTTTCCCTTCTTTTCATTTGGAAAGACGCACACCCATAAATATCCTGCTGATGCTGAATGTAACCGTTGCCAGTGCTCATGATATTCTAAATATATCATTAATAAGAGAACGGGAAGCGGTATGTGTGAAAAGCTCGGGAGCTGTGAAACGTGAAAGCCTCCTTTCACGCGTTGAATCCGCTAGCTGGTTCCTTGCCTCGCTGGAGAGAGAAAAGTTTGAAATGTACTCATTATTGCGTCGTCTTGCGTCCCTAAGAGCCGCACCAGCTCAAGACTGGTAGAAAGTGGTAGCGCTGGGCACACTGGGTGCTCATCTTCTATTACCACTTTTCCTTTTGCATTCATTTCATTCATCATTAATTTGCACACATCACAGCACATCGAGAACTCGACAGAGTGTAAGGCAGATTTTTTATAACTTTTCCGCAGATATGATTACATTACGGAGGATGTTGGTAAGAAGTACCTATAAATGGAAGTTTATATGTGTATACCTAGTACATAGCTGCATTAAGACACTTGTGTTTATTGGATTCTGCCACTCTCATGGTTTGATACTTTTGTAGATCTTCTCCATTTCTCGGGGACGTCTTACTTACTCTTTCAGCTAAAAAATTATGGAGAAAAGTCCTGTCCTTGAAACTTCATTTCAGCTTATACTTATGTGGTCTTCATCCTCCCCAGAGGGGAATAATTTTTCAGAATAAATGAGGGGAAAGGAAAGCAAGGAAATTATAAATGTAGAGTTACAGCAGCTTGCTCCTAATTTACATAAAAAGTATGGACTGAAAAGACGGGGGAGAAGGAATCATAAATCAATATATCATCAACATCAACGATGCGCAAGGCAAATTCTCAATTCTGACTACTTGAACCCCTTTTCTATTTAACAAAACTAAAACGTTAACAGCTTGTTAAATAATTACTTTCTTCAAAATTTTTAGAGGTGTTTTAATACTTATTTTTAGCACTTCTAATACATGCACTTTGTACCCGGAACATAGCACTTATTGTTAGAGTGTTACTTTCATTTCATCAACGATTTGATGGGTCACCCTGAGCATTATCCATTGATTTTTGAGTATTTAAGACAACAGGAAGCAGAAACTTCGATCTCAAGTGTGGTGTGATGGTTTGATCGACTATTTCAAAATCGGATGAATTCTACATGAATTCAATGGGTTCAATCAAACAAAGTACTAAAAATAAACACTTATTTTTTTTGAAGCACTTGTATCAGACTAAATACCTCTCAACAAGTATTGCTATCGTTAGTATTTGTTTTACTAATCATGTAAATGGAAAATACAGGAAGCTTGTTGAGATGATGGACAGACAGTCGAGTAGTCATGTAGCGTCAGCGCGTTGCACTCATCATCGCTTGTTTACATACTCGAGGGAGATAAGTGATAATACAAAGGTTATCATGATTCCTCTCCAGAGTGAAAATAAGTATATTATTAATTCGATTCGTTCCAGTGCTGTGAAGACACACTAATCGAAATTTTTTTGAGAAATGATGGGTGCATTATTTATGTTATACCAGATAAAGATAAGCCAGAAATCAACGATGGAAAATCACATTGAAGTTTTGAAACCATTCGTGTTTCTTAATAATGTATAAAGCAGTTAAAACTGAACATGGGCTGCTTAAAACATTTTTTTTGTCAAGTTCAAGGAATTGCGCCTAGAGGTGACCACCGCCATTAAAAAGTTGTTTACTGATGCGTGTTTTTATAAACACTCAACAACCATTGCTCAATGAGAATGACCAAAGAATACCTAAATAATTAATGCAAGCATCCGTCCTAATGGTCAGTATAGGTTTCATCTAGTCATAGTTCAAGTTCATATCACGGACGCGGGTGCAGGTCGACGATAAGCCGTGAATTTTAGTTTGAGATAGTTCGTAACCTCTGCAAAAATGACCAACAAATTGCGAAATCCAATCGCAATAATAATATTATGATTGATGAGGCACATAAGGATGCGTAGGAGTTTGGCAGTCGGTAAAGGAGCCAAAGGAAAAAATCATTAATTGAACTCATGTAGCATTATTAATATTGAATTCCGCCGCCCACTCCGGAAAGTAAAGTATTTGTTATGGCTCACACACAAGGAATCAACTCGCGTTGTACCTCATTGTGCTAAATTTACTTTAGTATTCTCCAGCTTAATTGGAATGTTCGAGGTCTGTGAAAGAAAAAAAGAACCAAAATTCTTTTTGTTTACTCTTTAGAAATTGAATTTTTATTTAAAAGTCCTTCTAAAGAAAATATAACTGGATATGCATAAATCATAGGTAGTTGACTCATGTTTAAGAACATCTGAATCTGTAAGATAATACAAACCTTGAGAAGACGAATTTTGTCGCAAACAACTGGAGTTGATACCTTGTAAGATTGGGTATACGATGGCTGAGAGAGAGAGGGATTTTTACTTTCACCTTTCCATTTTCTTGGAGACCTTTTTCTCCGCTCATGTTCATAAACATTTCCCGGAAAGTACTAGGATGAGAGCTGAATGAAGGGATAAACTTCGTGGGAGAAGAAAAAAATACTACTTCAAGTATTCCTTTTTTCCGGGAAGTCTGATGTGATGTACTAAGCCTCCCATCAAACAGGCTCAAATTTTTTCCCCTTTCTTGACATCACAATCTGATTATGCAAAAGGTGTCTATTCAGATGATGTAAGTACTCTACGCTCACGCCACCACTATCACAGGGAAAATTGTCGTTTGAACCAAGGCTTTGTGCAGTAGGTGGAAAGGCGGCTTAACTCCAATCCAGCCCTCAGATAAAAAATAATAATTCACTACTTTAGTCCCAGCCTTTAGAAGATATTTTAGCCGTTTACTCTCTCTAA
This sequence comes from Tyrannoseira gladiata, assembly GCA_027744355.1. Taxonomy (NCBI): domain Eukaryota; kingdom Metazoa; phylum Arthropoda; class Collembola; order Entomobryomorpha; family Entomobryidae; genus Tyrannoseira; species Tyrannoseira gladiata. Next base: position 12,169 of record JAHZNH010000304.1, read on the forward strand.
TGCGAGATGAATGCGATTCAGCAAAATTCTTTTTGAAAATAAAAATTCCTTGCTCCTTAGTTGATTAGAATTCCTACAGAAGGGTAAAGGTGAACCAAAATACTACTATATGAGGATGCTGTATGGCGGATCTTTCGGTTGCTTATTACGACGCACCCCACAGCAAAATAAAATAGTACCGTTAAAGGAGCTTGAGCCTATTCAAATAGCGACCAAAGGTTGGTTGGTTCCACCAAAGGTTGTTGGCTTGAATTCGCTTCTTCTGGTCTATATGTCACGACGTCATCGTTTCGAAAATTACCACTCGCCCTCCGGCTCCAGCTCAGCTAGCTTCAAAGCACCACTCTCAATCGTAGTCATTACCCTTGTAAGAATATTCATCTTCTCCGAGGGAGCATAAGGACACATCTGCATTTCGGTTCACGGTTCGGTGTTTTTTTTATTAAAAATTTAAATTCAAGAGAAAGCTGTCTTGAGGTAGCATGGGGATTGGACATACCTGGCCGGATACATCTCTTCCGGGGAAAACGTCAATTAGATTTGAGTCCGCCTTCATGTCATCTTCAACAAAGCGACATTTACTGAGACTTTTACAGTAGGCAGATATGTATGTGAAAGTTTTGGATCAGCCTCCGCACTTGTGCCATCCCTCATCATTCTTCTTCTTTTCTCATTGTTTTCCCATCGGCAGTCCGTTCAATTGATGCATGAAAAATGCCTGACGGTATGAAATTTCTGAAGATATTGAGATGAAATCAGAATGGATACGCATAAAAGGCATATTGCCTCCACTCCCAGTATTATATTGCACTCGTTCTTTTCTAGTGAAAAGACAGGGGTCGGAGAAAGTATATAGGCGTTATTCAACAAAGACATTCAATTTCTGTGCTGTACGTACTACCACACTACGTTTTTACTGCTTACTTCCTTTCTCCTTCCTTAAGTGTACTTCTACTTAACTATAAAACTTATTCAAAAGAGGGAAAGGAAGACAACTCCTTTTTTTAAAAGGAATCGGCTCAAACCAACCATGCTTTTCTCTACGCGGAGGGTTTTTTATTTTTCTTGAAAATTGTTGCTTATTTTACGGGGAAGCAAAGTTCAATATTGAAGCTTGCCTTTGCAATGTGATGTGATGATGTTCGATTGAAAAAATGGCTCCTTTCATGAATACACTTTATTTTTTCCTGTAGAGTACGAACTAGAAAGTCTGTCCACAGTCTCAGGGCTTCATTCCCCAGAAAGGTATGCACGTTACCTACCTACTACTTCAACTTTCCCTGGATCCCTGACTTCTCTTTCTTAGGTATTCAGTTGGATGGAGCCTGTATATGGGAATCGCCGAAGTTTTTTTATGTAGAGAGGCATCCCAGATCCCTGACTTCTCTTTCTTAGGTATTCAGTTGGATGGAGCCTGTATATGGGAATCGCCGAAGTTTTTTTTTATGTAGAGAGGCTGTAGCCACTTCATTTTTTTCATTCCCGATCTTGTTACTTATGCAAGCTATTTTCTTTGCTTGATGGGATGAAAGAAACGGCTTTCAACCGTCGTGCGGGGGATGAATCGAAAATCGAATTTTCCAGCATTCAAGAGACTGCCTGGTTGTGGAAAGACATGAACGAACGACATCCATTTTTTTCAGAGGTTGGAGGGAAAGCAGCGATTTTCACGGAAGAAAGTTTTCAGTCATTTTCGTGCCAGCAACTCATGAAATCAAGGGAAGAGGGAAGTGAAGTAAGCTTGGAGACTACGCCTAGTATTTCTCGAATTTCACAATTCCACGGATGACATGAGTGTGAAAATGATTACCAAAAAAGCACTGGTGACTGCCAAGTGTAGGACTGCTGTGCCTAAAAGTCTTTGTTCCCTCACTCGGAAAAAAAATCCAGGCACATGGGGAAATCACCGCACTATCTATCTAGCACGAGCGTAGCTTGATGCAATTAGAAACAATCAATTAGGTAGCACAATCCACAATGACTTTCTCCCGCATCTGATTTTCCCTCCGAAAGGAAAAAAATCGCTTTGCTTTTGTCACTCAATCCCTGTCACATTTAAAGGGAGGAGAAATCCAATCCCATCTGAAAATGAATTTCTACGAGTTTGTCAAGGCTGACTTTGCTTGGATGAGGAGAGGGGCGAAATCCATTGAAAATCTCACATTGCATGGATTCCATTGCACTCTTTAAAAATATGTTGAAGAACGAACCATAGTACTACTACTAAGCGAGCTCTAACCAACCCATCAGAGTTAGATTTTTTTGTATAAGGATACAGTGAAAAATATATACATATACCTCTGTGGAAGATGAGATAATGCTTCGATGGGAAAAAGTCACGGAGAAGATTATCGTGTCTGCACTTCATACATCGTCCTCACAGTTTCTCTTCCCTCTTCTCGTTTTTCTTCCTTTGCTCAGGGCAATGTGATGAGAGGAGAAAGGTTTTGTGTTGCGTGTTCTAGGCTAGGCTCCTAGTTGAAGTTGGCTTGGCTTTCGTATCCATCCATCCTCTATTTTAGGTCCCATCTTTCCCATTTCTTTCTGGTTTTGGAACGATTTTTTTTTCTGGAAATTTGTTGAGGGAAAATGGAATGGATGAGTGCGTTTTAGTATAATGTATGTCCATGTCCACCAAGTTTTTTTCTTCTGGAGAGCTTGTTGAGATCGAGTCAGCAAGCAGGAAAAGTTGTCAACTTGGTGAAATGAAACGTTTCACTTCACACAGCCAACCAGTAGCGCTGTGGATGGAGTTGGATGAATGAATCAATGGAACGTGGATGCTATGTGGAGGATTCACCCGGTTACCTTCGCAGTTTTAGAAGAACAAAAAAATTACTTGAGTGCTTCATCTCAGTTCCAGTCATCGAGTTTTCAGATGAATTGTCCCAAGGCAAATTGCTTTTGAAATTTCTTTCTTCTCTGCTTTCAACGTGGGAGGACACGTTGGTGTTCATGCTCATCTAGTGAAATACTACTTATACTTATGTAGTTGTCTGATATATATGTTTTCCGAATTTTATTATGGCTTTTACGGAAAATTACCCGTGGTGGGATGACATGTTCCACTTTACCACGTATCTCATCCTGTCCCCAATATCTTTACTTTGAAAAATGTGACCTCGCAATCTAGAGGAATGAAGTGAATATCAAAATTTTCTTTTCTTCTTATCTTTTGTCAGTCCACAGGCTCCAGTCTTTTGGCGCATGTTTCACGGAATGAATAATTGTTCTTTGACAATCGAAACCATCAGATAAGTATAAGGGGATGGGGATGCTGGATGCTTCATAAATGAATTCAAGGTCTTTTTTAAGGTACTGAAGCAATTTATTCTCATTCTAAAATTAAACTGGAGAACGAACTTTGGTACTTTCTATCTTCAATATTCCGAAATTCCAATCGAAAATAGGAATTCAGCTCCCCAGCTTTCAAAACATGTTTGAAATAATGTTGCAACGGAGGCTGTTTTCACTATTGATGAATTTTTTATGTTTATTTGCAAAAAAGGTTGTTTTTTCGTGGAAAACGTTTCTCAATAAAAATTGTCCTTGCTAAAAGTGCTCTAATTCCACTGCCAAACATGCATTCATGAACACAATGACGCATTCATCATGATGATGAAAGGATCACCTTATATTTTCCCTGCATTGAAACTTTTGGACCTTTTGATGAGATCAGAAGTTTTACTACCTTAAAATTTCGGGAAGAACTCCTGGTATCGTTTAGAACTCTATCTCGTAATATTCTATTCAATACGTACAGTCACGAGCTGCTACCTGGATGAAAATCCATTTGGAGATGTCGTTCCACACTTTGACTTTGCCAATCTAGGGGAATGAAAAAAAGGAGAGGTGGTAAAAAAGAAAGGATGCTCATGAACAAGGATGGCCGCTTTTGTGATGTGGTAGTGATCAGAAAAGAGTGAGTGATAAAAACCGAATATTCTATTCTACTTACGTTCGTCCGCCTATCATAGAAATAGAAACGTCCTTATTGACATTCATCCGTTCGGAGCAAACATGCCGTTTGTGCGGAATTGAAATTACTTTCGGGAAAACCATCATCATCATCGCGATGAAATGTGCATGCGAAACGATGTAGCAATATTAATGTAGTAATGGTGCTCCTCCTAGAAATACGAAAGTCAAACCAAAGTCAAACTTTGGAGACAATAACAAAGTTGCAAATTCCGGATATATTGGGAGAGCAAAGACAACGTAAAAGGAGTTAAGTATTTGCATCCCATTACAATAAATGGGGGACAACTTACTCTAAAGTCCAATTGTATTTGTTACATCTTTCATATCAGTTCATATTCTTGAGAGCTGAAATTTTTATTGGCGTCCATGAAAGAATTTTTTGACCCTCACTGAATTGCAAGATGCGTTCAAGCTACCCTTGAGCCAGGAAAGAGTTTTGCAAATAATCCAAAGATTTAAGATAAATCAAATAGATGTTAATATACAAAATTCAAACTTCTCCAAAACAAGCATTTGGATTGCACCAATGTAAACTCGTGATGATTCAACTGAAACGCCTCAACAGTCTCATTCCTCTTGCAAAGGTCGCAATCACCAAAAAGTATGTAAACCAGGTAATGCACGTGCAAGCTTGCGAAATTGCATCAACTAAATAAATGTTAAAATTTTCATGAAATGTAGGAAAAAATATCAAACACAAAATGGGTGGCTGACGTCAATCTACATTTTTATAGGGAAGGAGACGCGTACAGTCAAAAATGATTTTATTTTGATCCCACCAACTTTTAAATATATTTTTAAAAGAAATCCGTGAGAGTCCACACACGTGTCGAGGGAAAGACGTGCACTAATGCGAAAAAAGAAAACTTTCCGATCTTCCGAGGCCATTAATTTAGAAGATAGTGAAGCAGGTTTAAAATGAGTTATACTTACTTCAACTACCATCTTAACTTCTGAATTCATCCATCGTGCCCATGGGCAATAATGAACAGCTAGTGCCCGCTCACTCGCGTGTGTACTCAGGATTTTGGTGGGGAGCTGAGCTGACGCATAGCCAGTGGACCAAGAAACGGAACTATCTTTACAGAGTAAAAATCCATTGTGGGTCTTATTATGTATCATTATTACATTCACTTCACTATTATCGCTTCGAAATTGCCTTTGGGATCTAAATCGTTCCTCAAGTCCCTATCCCTCGGCAGGATGCATCATAGATACACAAAAATCGAAAAATCTTTTGTTTTCGTTGAAAAATTAAAAACGTTCGTAGCTACTGGCTTGCGCGAGTTCGTGAGCAAGCTCACGTAGCTTTTTTGTGTTGGTTCCTTTGTGTATTTCGCACCTCGTCAGTACTTTTCCTCTCCAAATCCTCTATTTTTAGTTAGGTACATTTGGCTTTGGTGCATGAACATGAAAAATTGACAGAAATGAGTCATCTACTTCGCCCATCTTTACATGTCCTGTCGGACGGCATACGATTTCCCTAGGATATGAAAAACCCACTACTTCATCGAATACCTATGTAGCATTTATCCTAGCTTCCTGTTTTGTGCTTTTCAAGATTTTACGAAAATACAAGAGCCATTGCATCGCTTTAAGGTGATAAAGCTTTTAAGGCCTATAGCATCAGCTCAAGTGAAAATGAGAAGGACCACAAACGTTTTTTCTCTTTAATGAATTGTTACGCGACTTCAAGTACTCGATATCGGGTTTTACCTGGTGCCGAAGAACACATTCAATTTGAATAGGATATTTTGCTCAAGAGCGATAAAACCCAATTGAGTAATGGTATTTAGCTGATGGCTAATCCCTCAACAAAAAATCGAGCTGAAAAATTCTATCCCTATTCCGCTCCGCTTATCAGCTGTCACTGAGGGAAGGTTCCTTTTTAGTCCCCATCATAATGGCCCTCAAAAAAGCATGCGGGATGAGTAAACGTTTTTTTTCGAGATCGTTTTCATTGCAATTCTA
>JAHZNH010000305.1:0-11740 GCA_027744355.1 Tyrannoseira gladiata
TGAGACAAAAGTCAACAGCATAACATATCCAACCACATTCATTCCCCCTCATCTCCAAAACGATCATTTCCATAACCTCTAACACCATCATGTTGTTGTTGTATGACACAGGTTTTTGCCATGTCGTAATGTCAAGAATGACTTGTAAGTTTAGGTAGGAGTGCATTTATACACATTAAAAACTCGCTACCTTCAAAGTCATCATCATTACCATCATCATGATCATCCACGCTCCCTCCCTTCTCATCCCAAAGCTTAACTAATCCGCTACTGCACAGGAAATAAAGTTGATTTTTTGTTGAAAAAAATGCACTAGGGAAGGTGAAGCAGGTGCGCGAGTGAGTGAGTGAGTATTTGTAATGTCATCATCAGATTAAGGCAAAAAAGGTTAATCCTATTATGCCCCTTTACATACACATGCCATGCACACACTCGTCGGAACGGAATCGTGTTTCTACACGCGTGAGCAAACGAACGAGCATGAGCTACAAGTTTTACAACAAACAAAATTATTTTCATTTTTTAGAGTGCGTGTAATACTTTGGTAAGGTTTGATATCAACCAAAAGGAACTCTCGTAATTCGGGGATTTTCAAAGGAACAATTTTATTTCAAACTTGAAAAAGCGAACTTAACCTTCTTTAAAGGTGAAGCAGGTGCGCGAGTGAGTATTTGTAATGTCATCATCAGATTAAGGCAAAAAAGGTTAATCCTATTATGCCCCTTTACATACATGCCATGCACACATTCGTCGGAACGGAATCGTGTTTCTACACGCGTGAGCAAACGAACCAGCGAACGAGCATGAGTTACAAGTTTTACAACAAACAAAATAATTTTCATTTTTAGGGTGCGTGTAATACTTTGATAAGGTTTGATATCAACCAAAAGGAACTCTCGTAATTCGGGGATTTTCAAAGGAACAATTTTATTTCAAACTTGAAAAAGCGAACTTAACCTTCTTTCAGGGAAATTAAGATAAGGACCCACGAGGAATTCGAAATTACTGCAGAAGTGCACTCCCTCCGTGTATTATAGTTAGTTCCTTGTTTGTCACCGAAAATTTTGCAGCATTATCACTCAGCCCTGTACTCATCTCACCGTCGAGGAAATCTGATTGTGTGGGCTAATTTGAATAAAGCCGCTCTACCCTTTTTCGCCTTCGTCAAGCATTCATTATTCATTTAGCATTGTTTTTGGTGCGAGGAAAATCGTGGAACAATACCTTATTAAAATGAATCATCATCATCGTCATCAGCATAGTTAAACTTTTTAAAGAGTAATCATTATAATTATTAATAAACTCCATTTTTGTGGATTGAAAACAAAAAAGTGTCCTTAAGACTTTGTTCAACATCGCCTCCTTAAGTATTACCCACGTTTGGAGGGGCAGAGGACTGTTATTCAAAATGACTAAATGACTGTCGAAAAAAATTGTTTTTTTTGTGGAATGGTTGGTTGGTTGTTGGTTCAAGGCGTTGTTTCGTCAACTGCTCTCTGAGCCATAACAAGCCCAGCCAGTGAAAAAATTAATATTTTTTGGTGACTCGTGACTCAGCAATCAAATCAGCATCAACATTGCAAAGGGCATCGGCAAATAAGTAGATCTACAGACATAGGAGCTCCAGCTCCGCTATTTTCTCCTGGTTCTGGGTGACCGAAACGATCTGAAAATGAAGCTGAAAGTATTCACGATGAGTTGCTCCTTTTCATGCAATGTCTTGAAATCCTGTTGAAGTGGAAGAGGCAAAGTCCAGAGATTTGTAAACGGCGATATTGTTTTTTGTTGTTGAAGGAGAAAGACCGGATGTTGCAGATGTAATAAGTGTAATGATGACTAAGGTGGTGCGCAGTGGTTGTTGATAGTGGTGGTAGCTCTAACATTGTGATAATGTGCAATGCCATTGTTCCTCTAATGATGATGCACGGGTAGGAGCTGGTGGATGCACAAGTTCCAAAAATATATTTGACTACGTAATTCTACCGGATGCTGCTCGTCTTCTTGATTTTATGATGCCAAAAAGATTAGCTAAGACAGGAATGATGATGCAGCAGGTGTGCTGCAACTTCACCTGAACCTGACTTTGACTACTGCTGGCTGAACTGAATCAAAACACGAAATTGAAGAGCATGAAATAGAGGAGCTAAAGGAAGAATGAAAAACTTAGATTTTTTTAAGAAAGGAAGAACGCTCATCATGATTCTAGAGGGAAATGAATGTGCACACGAGATGAACAAAGGTTCATCATCGGAAACGTTGAGGAGTTTTTGGAGATTTTGAAACGGAAAACTGAAAGACAGCCATGTTATTTTTTTTTACGAGCGAGCCAGTCATTGAGACATTGAGTCATCTTATCGTCCGCGTCCCATCCCTATCGTCTACCTGTTTTTCGAAGTACTCTACGTTGTTAACAATAATCCTTTTTCTTCTGGATGAAATGAAGAAAATGAAAAGTGAGTCAGTCAGGAAGCGCTCTTGATCTTCAGCGGTTTACTTGTTAAAAAATCCCCCATAAAAAGTTCTATCAATGTCCATCACTATTTCCGAATTGCAGAAAGTTATTAACTATAGTCTACTTAGAACTACTTATCTCAGCAATTTTGGGAATGTATCAAAATCAAATTTTTATTGCTGGGGTTTGTATTGGACTTTTCCCAAAAGATTTTATTAATTTATTGAGAATTGCCAGACAATCAGATAGCACCATTGGGCCAATTACAAGGGTAGTCAGTGGGGGAGCAATACCGTCTTTCAATCAATTTTATTACTGCAGATTTCTGCAATAGTGCACCTTCAACACTATACTTACTTATCATTACCAGCAGTCTTCCTAAAATATGTTAGGCTTCCGCCAAAGAAAAAAATCTAATTAGATTTTTGTTGCAAGTTTCCCCGCAATAAATATCAAGGGCCATCAATCGTGTTTTCGTAGTATGTATTAGGATTACATTTTATTATTACAACAACGAAACGTAGGAAAAAATGATATATTGAGTGAGTTTTACATTTTTCTCGTCACTTCACATTGAAAAATTATTACTTTTAAGTAGTAGCTCCTTCTTGTTTACTTGTATTTAGCAGACACATCCGCAGTTTTTGGGGGATTGAAAGCGAGTTTAAATTAAAAATTCATTAAAACAGTAATTTTCATGTTGTATTCTCATTATATTTCAACAATAGATTATTTTTTACCTCCTTACGATTCCTGTCTGCGAAGTAAAAGTTCCTCTTGAAAAAAATGCGCTCACTTAATTTCTTAAGGAAATCGCGAGTTCTTGGGCAAATACAGGGACTAAATCTCTCATATTAGTCAGAATTACAAGGGATGATGATATTAATACTACTTCAATATTAAACACATACATCATCTCATCTTTGCTGTATTTACGTGCAGACGCGATCACCCCTCAGTACAATTTTTACAGACTCCCACAGTCCAAAACATATTTTGTGGAAGTGGATAAGTTTTATTTTTGAAGGAGAAGTCCATTAAAACTCCTCAACATTTTAAGATAAACCCCTTCAATAATTTTTTTTGTTATTTATGAATTCCCCCAAACTAGTATTTTCGCGTGTGTGATGCTGATGCTTAATAACAACATATTGTTTTTGTGAGGAGGGGATAACGTGCTACCTTGTCTCGCTTCGGTGGTTTCCCAGCACAGTGTTATCTCTTCTCGTGGGCATGAAAGATTCATGACTATGACGCCTCAGGTTTCAAGACATGAAGGCTTTTTTCTTTTTGCGCTCTTGTCTCTACTCTTGAGCTTCATTTTCATCATTTCAGATTGATAATTGTGATAATAATGAGCAGAACCCTGTTTTAATGTGGAGTAATAATAAGGGTGCATTCTCTCTCGTGTATTGTCTTGTTGTTCCAACAGCAGCATGGACAGCCAACAATATTTTTTCCCTAGAAGCCAAACCACAAAGGAACGTTAGGGGCTAAGGGGGTAAATCCCAATTTTTACGAGAGGTATCCAACTTAACTTTACCTCACCATACAGCGCTCTAGCTCGTAGGTAGGTAATTTCGTGATTGTGATTACTTATGTGGTGGCGTGCCTACTACAACTGCAACCCAGCTTCATAATAGGGCAACGCAACACTACCATTTTTTTCTTGTGTTTTCTCCACACTTGAGTTCATTTTCGCTCTTCTCATGAATGACTGACACTTTTTCAATCTCGATCTCGTCTCGCTAAAAAAGTGTATGTGGTTTTGGTGCAAGTACTACAAACTACCGTCATGAATCTTGATGTTTTTATGGGATCTTCACCATTCTCATCTTGGAGGAAAGATCTGAAAATCTGTAGGTCTCCTCAGAGTGTCGTGTCGTTGCTGGCTCATCATTATCAGGAATAAGTAGATAGATAACTCCAACGATCGAGTCAAGTGAACGTGTGCCCTGTTCATTCTTTTTTGGTTTTTCTGGTTAATATTTTTGTCATGGTCGGTTGGGTGGTTAGTTCCTTCTTTTTGTGTATTGGTTGATTGTTTTTCTCCTGGTTATTGTTGCAGTTGCGTCATAACATGATAACATGTCAGCGTCTTTGGTGGTGGTGGTGTTGGTTTAGTGTCTGTGGCTTGACGAAGCAAAACAACCAAACCAAGGAAATGATTGTGTAAAGATGACAATCTCCTTTTTTTAGAGTGAGGTTAGTTGGGATCAACGATACGATATCCACGGTTTTTTTTACCGGTAACTGTCAGTCACTGGCTTTTATCAGGAAGAGTGACAAGTGAAAGAGGGAAGTATTNTTTTTTAGAGTGAGGTTAGTTGGGATCAACGATACGATATCCACGGTTTTTTTTACCGGTAACTGTCAGTCACTGGCTTTTATCAGGAAGAGTGACAAGTGAAAGAGGGAAGTATTGTTGGAGATCTTGATAAGATTCCATATCCACCATTCTGTAGTGCTCATTGTGGCACCTGTTACGACTACGACTGATTTGATGTTTTTTTTTTGCTGTGGAGCCCGTGGCATTGTTTCGTATTTCCTGTGAATAATCGTATTGTGCACAGTGTCAATTTCACAGAAAGTTTCAGCGTGTGCAAAAATACTCCTCATTGACCGGATATACGACTATTGAGTTGTGCTGTGCAGTGTCCTTCAGGAATAGTTTTGGAGTTGCGCAATCATTTTCTAATGCCTGGTTTTAGTCCTGCTCTTGAGTGCTGCTGTGGAAAATGCCACAGTAAACAACGGTATATTGCCAAGCGTGGTGTGGTTAGTCGATCGCTCGATGAATATTTTCGATCAGATCGAAACATAATTTCAATCGCATGCTTTTGGGGTAGCGTGATATGACATGAAAGTGACTCTTTCCCAGATAGAACAGGATAAAAAATCAATGAAAATCCACGTAAAGGGACGAAATTTTTTATTTGTCCACCAACATGAACTGCCACAAGAATACATGCGCTGTATGTTACAGTGCTTATATTTATTAATTTCCGAATTTGGGCATGAAGGCCCATGCAAATCGCAAGGTGCTTTTTAATTGTGTAGTACCATACCCTATCCCCCAGAATTTACGTGCCCTGCATAAATAATCTCATTTTGTTTTCAGTTTCTATTAAATCTGCAATTGTTGCAATAACAGCTAGATACCGTGAAATTAATTATAGCTTTTCAGACTACAGTCCTCGCCGAGGCATATAGGTTATAGGCACGCAAGATTTTATTACCTAGAGTTTTATGCTTAATCTATTCCCATACCTAAATGTATTAAACCACACGATTTTTTTCACAGCTACTTACGAATATTATTATCCGTCACGGTTTTTCAAACAATCTTGCTCGCTACTATAGAGTAATCGCCCCAACGAAAATGAAAATCGTCGATTATCTGTGCTCACTTGATAAGCTCTTATCATAATTCATTCTTGAGAACTTGTGCCATTCGTATCAGTGTATGAATTTTTGAAAAGAGAAAACACTTTCTTTGTTTCTCATCCATGCGATCATGCATCCCTCACTGGCTTGCGAAGCGATTCTTGATTCTATATTTGCCCCACACCACACCTCTTTACCCTTTGCAAATATGAAATTTAATATTGTTATCAATTTGGAAAATGCTAATAAAGTGCACTGACACTAATTTCGATTATGATTTTTAATCACTCTTTTATGCAAAACTGTGGCAGGATTATTTGAACAGAGTGATCCGCAAACCTTAAAAAATATCCAATGAGATAATCAATCGAAATCTAATCTTTATCGCCAATAAGATTTCAATAAAACGTTACTACATTTCAGAACGTGTGCTCGATATCCATTCACCAAGCCAAGCCAGAAAAAGATTTCCACCTGTTTGAATTCTTCACATTACTTCAACAAATTGGATTTTCATTTTTTTCTCAACATGTCAGTACGATAATGCCCCTTAAGAACATGGGAAAAATATCGATTTCTGTGTGTTTAAAAGTTGGTCAAAAAAGGTTTTCAAGATAACTCAAGCTAAGCACCCGTGACGGATTAATGTTCGTAGACAGTTTCATTGGAAATATGGATTAAATATTTTGCGGGACAGGCAAAACGACCAGACGACCCCTTTTTTACTTTCATACGCCAACCCGAACTTTGTTAAGTAAATGCTAATATTTAGGTAGGTAGCTTAAGTGTAAAGAAAATACTGGGAACTCAACCCACCACTCTCAAAAGCGAGAGTTTTTTGAGAGTGAGAAAAGATCTCGCCAACGTGCAACTTTTCCCTCGCAAAACCTTCAAACTTCAAACATTTCTCTGACGTGACATGCATGGCGATTATGGGACTGAAGTTAGAAATTTGCGTCTGAGGCATTTGACCTAGATCGTAGAGTGGAGGAAGATGTCGCGAGTCATAATCATGTCATTTCTACGCACCTATTTATTATCATGCATCTGTAATGTCATTCGGTTTCTAGAATCACGACTAAGTATTTTTTCTCAACTTTAGGTCACTATTATTCACATGTTTGTTTTGAAACTGTTTCAAAAGTGATACTACCACAATAAGTAATATGCTGTAGTCTTACGTTACTCAAGCGGATGGATGGATGGATTTCACCAGAGATGAATCGTCTCGATCATTGAAAATGTGCCAAGTCAACAACATCACCAACATCTCACCTCAAAGCCCAATTGCATTTCAAAATCCGCTCACGAGATTATGTCAGGATGAAGACTCATGTTTCCGAACTCTAAACAAGCTAGCGTGACCTTTGACATGGTAGTCATGCTCAATCTTCTCCCAACTACGTGCAACTTATTTGTCAGTGTTGATGTTATTGTGAATACGTGTTACCTCAGTTGTGACACTTAATTTTGGAAGNTACGTGCAACTTATTTGTCAGTGTTGATGTTATTGTGAATACGTGTTACCTCAGTTGTGACACTTAATTTTGGAAGGAATCCATAACATTGCATCTCCCTTCTGCAACATGAAGCTCCGGCGCAAGTAAAACAAATACACAAAAAATTCTTTTGAAAAAATGCAATGTTGCAACAGTAGTATTTTGGGATGGATGGAAGGATGGGATATGGCTTAACATATATTTTGGGGGAATGTTGCGCTGCTGCTGCTGGTGCTTCTCAAGAAAAAAATCCCCTGACGAGACAGCTTTCTAATGCATGAATAACCACATTTAGCTCGCACTTCATAACTGCCAATCAAAACAGAAGCAGTTCGTGAAAAGCTGAAAAGAAGGATGCAATAACGCTACTACTATTTAATGCAAGACCGACTAATTTCCCAAGAACTTCTTGAAATGACATGCTGCGTGGCAAAATGCAAGACGCTTTCAAGATATTATTAATTTTTTTATTCCTAAATGAGATGAATGGTTCTTGAACTGAAATTGAAATTGGGTGATGTGATGTGATGGTACTCAATCCTTGCCAGATCCATTCCCCATCTGAAAAACGTGTTTAACATGAGATCGGGGGAGTCAGGTGGTGGTGGAGAGGGACAGAGAACAGGTGGTTCCTCCATTAAGAAATCACTCTCCTCAGTGTCCTCAGCATCTTCCTCCGCGTCATCCTACCCCGTGATGAATTTCAATAATTTCATCAACGCCTCTTCACCGGCCGGCAGTAATGGCAACTACTTTAATAATGAGAGGGATGGGAAGAAGTACAAGTTGCGGTTGAAGTTCGATGGAGCATGCGCACTTGAAGTGGTGCGCCTCAATGGAGGCCATTTCCAGGTTGGTGTTTAAAAAATGCAGGAGATAAATAAAAATGTGTGCAATTCGTATAAAACTTAAATAGACATATGGTATTTTTATGGGTCTTATGAGAAGTCTGTATAAATATTTCTCTAATTATATTATAATTGGCTTGTTAGCAAAAATATGTTTGTGAATGAACCGTCCCAGCAATCATGGGGATGATATGAATATTAATAAGATATTTCGCTGTACTGTATCAATGACCAATGACTCCAAGATCACTTTGTAGTAATAAGTAGTGGGGGACGAGAGACGCATTAAAAACCATGAGTATTTTTATGACTACCGCCATAAGTGTAGTCTGATTATCAAGGTAATTATAGATTTAAGATTAGGCTGGCTGATGAGGTTTTTAGGTCAGATGTGGATGGAGTACGGCTCGAGATTACGCGTGAGATGCACAGTCAAATTGCTTTTTTCATATCACAGAAACATTAATTGTGCTTGTTCTGTGTGAAATGGAGATAGTTTCTCATGAGTATGATTGATGTAAGTAAGAAAAGATGAATTTCAGTTTTAGCTAATTTCTTTCCTTTCAGAGTAATTACAAGCTCAAATGCTTCTCTGTGGGACCAACTAGATATGAATGTGACTATTTCTGTATTGAGGTTTGCTCATGCGATGAGTGCACATGGCATTTTTGTTTTTAGGTATATCGTCCATATATTCTTGTAGTAATGAACATACTTATTAATCGTTAATCGCAGTCATGACTGGTGATTTGTGATGCCTTTCTAGTATTGAAATGAATCTCTTGCTCTTTTTTGAACTTTTGAGTTGAGATTCATTACACCTTGTTTTCAGGCTTATCAGTAAGGAACTAACTATGAAAATGTTCCTTGCTTTAGGGACTATTTAGGATGGATGGGTCCAATTCTTCATTTGAGGAAATTGCCTGATTGACTGGCGAGACTGCTGTAGAGTTAACGAGGGAGCCTTTTTTACGACTTCATTTTTATTGCATTCATGGTCACAAACGCATGACGCACTTAAGTGTTTCGTTGATTAGTATGCATTCAAAAAAATGGAATACTGTGGAAAAGAAGTACTGAATTAAGAATGAGTACTCCACTCACTATCGTCGTAATCTTAATCAGATCATATTAATGAGAGGAGAATTTTCCGCCATGTCCCATCTTTTGGCAGCCAGTTCATGCTTCCTGTTTTGATTTTTGATATAAATGGTGAATTAATGATTCGAATGAATCAAGGGTCTATCAAAATCAACCCTGTATTGTCCCAGTTTAAAATACGTATAAAATGATCCATTGCGATAATTGACTATAGAATACTTTTGCAACTTATAAGTTCTGATTATGATGAAAATGACTGTTTTAATACTTAACTACTCCGTTGGAATTCTTTAGGAGGTCTTATTCGTATCACGTCATCTGATGACTATTAGTATCCATTTATAACATTATGACTGTGGACCGAATGCATCTGAAATCTTGTATTAACCCGAAACTAGTATCAAAATGCGGTCCAACGTCAAAATACGCAAACCACAATATGCGATATTGCGATGACGCGACTGAAACATAAAAGTTTTCGGTAACACAAACGTATTATAGTTGAATTTATTAACGTCTTACACGGTATCCATTATTGTGTACCGAAGAAGTTTGGTTCGGTTCATGGAGGCTATTATAAGTTTGTTACTTTATTCCATTTACAATGCATACGATGCTCATATAAAATAAATTCGTGTATTCGTTGGTTTCAGAATCTGACTCATTTGGATATCAGTGGGAACAGTGCGGAGAAGTTGGATCTGAGAAGCTTGTCCAGGCTGGAGTGGTTGTGTTGTGCGAACAACCAGTTGGAAGTATTATCCCTCTCAGGAAACTCCCTTACCTATCTCGATTGTTCAAATAATAGTAAGCAAGGCCTACTAATTTTATCAAAGTTAATTGGTTCTTGGGCGACTCAATAGTTCATACAAAAATCATTACTGCTTTCCCAGATCTCCATTCCATTTCTGTGGACCCTGTGCCGAATAATTTAACTACCCTCCAAATCTCATAGTAAGCTCCACCTTTTACTTTAAAATAAAATTTCATGCTGACTTTGGAGTAAATTGAAAACTTTCCTACTCTCATTAGCAATGTCATGGACGACCTCCCCACGTGGACATGGATGGTTCCCGAACTATTCATCATCTACGCATCCCACAACCGAATACGGCAACTGGACTGCAAGTTTCAGAACTGCTTGAATAACCTCCCAATCCGTGAGCTGTATCTTCATTGCAACAAAATCGAATTTGTGTCAAAGGATTTCGTTCAACGCGCAACAAAGTAAGTCGATTCAATAGATTAGATGGATAACCGATTCTAAAATCTCAATTGAAATTCATGATGAAAATAATTATTATTGAAAACGCCCAATGAACTTTATCCGCCTTGAGCGAAAAAAGAAAATTAGCATTGCGAACATGAACGGAGTACATTACTTTCTCTGTAAAAGATTAAGGCGAACAAGAAAAGAGAAATGAGAGTGATGTGTGATCATCATCATCATGATCATGATGTGTATTACGTATTAATACATATCGACTCAAGAATTCATTGCAGTTCTTCTCGTTTCTCACCCATTTCATCAAGCCAGAGAGGTGATTTTCTTGGCCATCGAAAGAGAAATGGTTATTGCGTGGATCAGTCTTCTATTGCATAACAATGATGAAAAGATTTCTGTGAGGAAAATTCATGAATTGAATCACCATCATATTACTTTTATATCTTGTGTTGATTGCAGACTGAAAATCCTCAACCTGAGCCAAAATCTTATTGAGTACATGCCAAACTTTGGTAAGAAGTGTCCGATTCAAGAGCTTTCGATAAGCCGCAACCGCCTCCAAGACACTGATGATAAGGATGCTCTTGACTTCCTTCTCGAGTGCTCTCATTTGAAACGCCTGTTCTTGGGATTCAACAAGATTGAGCATTTGAGTGAAAGGTATTTAACCTCGATCCGACTCTGAGATTATTATTTCGTGTGAAGTGGCATAGAATGACGTGACATGAGTATTAGTCATTCATTACCACGCAAAATGATGATTTTCTTGTAGATGCTTGATGGCATGGAAAAATATGGAAGAGCTGATCCTGTGCGGAAACCGGATTCGCCACCTTCCATCGAAAATATCCACCATGGGCAACCTCCGAGTCCTTCGTGTTCATTCCAACAAGCTGGAGAGTGTTCCCTCCCTGAACAAAATGCCAGCCTTGAAGATGGTCGACCTATCCCACAACAACTTGAGGAAGATCAATATCGAGAATTTAATATCCGGGGGAAATCTAACCTATCTGGATATTTCATGCAATGAGAGACTGACTGTCAATCCGGAGAAGTTAAATTGTCAAAAGTGAGTCCCACACAATAGCGCAATGTGTCAGCAATATAGTGGATTATTAGTTTTATTAGTAAAAAAAAATATACTTATCTTACGCAATCTGTTGTAGGCGACCAATGAACTTGGTAGAAGTTTCCAATCCCAGGAAGAAAATTCCTGCCGGAGTGAAGA
>JAHZNH010000307.1:0-13954 GCA_027744355.1 Tyrannoseira gladiata
TTTCATTCTCTCCCTTAATAGGGGCTAATTTCCGTGAAGTTAATAATATTGTACATTAGCACTTTCCTGATTGCATACAATGAGGATGGGGAGAGGGGTGAAAAGGTGAAAGGAGCAGAAGGTTTTCGGGATTTAGAGAGCCAAGGAAACCTTTTACGAATTCCACGGATTCCTTGAAGATCATCGCATATTGTATCCATGGATCATGGATCTCCAGTAGCCCAACCAATATCCATCCCATCGCAGATCTTCTTCAACTCCACCTCATCTTCTGTAATTAAAAAAAGACAGGGGAACACTTTTCCCCACTTTGATTTTTCCCCTTCGGCAGAGCTAACTTCTGATGGGTGAGGTAATGGTTAATAATGTCCATTTTTCCGAGAATGTTGTCATCCACGATGATGAGCCATCAAATAAAGCGTCAAGCCCAGTGCTTAAGATTACTGCAAAACATTTTCAAAGGGAGAGGGTAAATGTGGCCAAAATATGGTAATTCATCTATCCACCCATCCATCAAAATCGAAATCATCTTTGGGTAGTACCTACATAATATTATATGCATTCCTGTGCCCACTCACTCACTTCCCAAACGAACGAGCTCGATCCTTGCCCCCGTAATAATTGCGGCGATTATTACTATTAATACCGCTTAAAGGAATTTTATTGGTAGCCGCGTCCGAAAGGATAAATGCGATTCATGTATATGGTTGTTCTACAACATATCCAATCGATATGATAAGTAATTGTGGAAAGAAGGAGAGAAAACTACAACTCGATGGATCATCGGCTCAGCTCATCAAAAAATATATATTTTCTCTAGAATGTTTTTTTCTGTTATCAACTTGATAACTCATGTAGTAATAATCTCTCTACAAGACCGTAATATGGAACGGCGTGTCCCCCACCACAACTTTGACGATCATTGCATTATCAATCATCGTTCGTGCGCTTTTCATCTTCCCTTCTCCCAATTTTTTTACTGTGCTTGATGACGAGATCCTCCAAAGATGCACCAAACCTAGGCTTGGCTTTGGCCTCTGGATCACGGGGAAAATTACTTTTTTCAGAGTAAACTTGTAAAACTTAACCTTTTCCGAGATGATAATGTGGATATTATATTAAGTATTATTACCCTCACATCACACAAGTTTTTCATAAGGAGTTTGATCGAAATGCTCAGGTTTTTTTTTCAAGGCTCTAGAGTGCCGCGAGTGCTGGATTCTTCTTTTTGGTGGGAGATGGGCAAACGAAACGAGAGGGAAATACATTATTATTACGATGATGATTATACAAATATGCACCCGAAAACCATTTAGGAGATTAATAGCGCTTTTCAGATATGCATCATCGTAATGAAATCGCTTCGAGCTAAAAATACCAAACAAGACGAATGACTGATTATCCTCATCTTCGTCATTAACATCGAATCCTCATTTTCCCTTGCCTTCATCATCATCCTCCTCATCTCTTCTCCCCGTCACAATCACGCATGTAAGTATGAGTACTTTGGCTTGGTTTTAGACGTGTGGAATGAAATGATGACCTATTGTATACAAAAAAGAAATATAATTCGATTGCATATTAACTAAATCTATGGGTATTGGATAGTACTTGTAGAGAGTGCAGACACGAACATCCGATTAGGTAAAGAAAAATTCCTATAAGATGGGATTTAGAATTTTGCCAACAGAAAAGTCTGAAGTTTTCGATGTTTTCATGTTAAAAAATATATTGGCCGTTTCATTATTTGTCTGGCAGGCAAGCATACTCCTCATTATCGGAACATTGCTATATGCCATCCGAAATATTTTTTTTTCGCGAAACGGAGGAATTTTAATTCGAAAATGCCACTTTTCGCAAGGTTAATCGAAAGCACGAGTCGATAAGAAGATTAATTTTTCTGTGGAGTTTTACCTAGAAATCCAATTTACGGAAACCAATAATTTAGCGAAACACGGGTTTATTTGTGTGGGATCCGGCTGCCTGGCTCAGTGATTGATTGATTGATCAAATGACGACGATGAAGAGCATTATTAGCTTATGAAGGAGAAGAAATAAAAATGTTTTTGTTCATCCTTCAACAATAATTTTCTGAGCAGAAGAACTCACCTCAACGCATCGCTTCACATGGCCTAGCGAGGCTTTAGTGAGTTCATAAAATTTTCAATAATCGGTTTCAGAAGAATGTGCCAATAATTGGTTTGCGTGCGCACCCCAAACCCAACTCCGCTAGCATGAGGGCTTGGTGGTGTTGGTGCGGGAGTAACTTATGAGGATACACTTTCCTCGTCACATTTCAAGGTGCCAACAAAGTGCTTTATTGAGGCAAAAAAAACTCGTTTGCAGAACCAACTCAGAAACGCTTTTGAAAATGCTTATGCTTGCTCTTTGTATTGACGTTCTTTAGAAAAAAATACATTCATACAGAAATACTTACGTTGGCAGAGTCAGCCAACCGCCATGAAAGAAAGCAATAATGAAAAGAAGCTGTGATTTAAGCAGAAACTTTCACAAGAACGCCAACTTGAACAAATATTTAAAGAATGGGGTATCGTACCCCCATTCACCATTTTTTATGCGTCTCTTGAACTGCTGCGCAAATCATATTTTTGGGTAGACATCTCGGGAAAAAATTGCGGCCTTTGAGCCATTTGACGGAAATTAAGATTTTAAATTGCTGTTGCACGATAATGGATTTTGTATCTGCCGAAATGAATTCGTTCCTCTGCTCATATCAATTTCCCTACAGTAAGTAAGCTGCTTCCTCAAGCCAACTCAACATCCTAGTTTTTTGCAAGGATTTTCCACTGTCAAATACCTGAAAATGTTCCTTTGAGAAATTAGCAAAGCAATTAGTAGTTTCGTACTGTAAGTAAAGTAGTAAGAAAGAGTTCAAGATATGGAAAGAAAAAAGTTTGTTTTTTGAAAATGATGTCTTCTTCCATCTGTAGGACTTGTGGTCATTAAAATATGAGCAAAAAATGAGAATGACTTGTTTCGAAAAAGAAGTGGATAAGTAACGATAATGAGCTTGTTTTTTGGTCAAACGGTAAAATATTTCTTCTTGAGAATTTTTTTTTCTGAAATTTCTGACGGGGATGGGGATGACTTCCTCCATTGTAAATTTTTATGGCTGTTGATTTGACGAGGACCAACTGAAATATTTTTTTTCACCCCAATCAAAATTCCTCGACTTGACTTGAAGAACTGTTCAAAGTTACAAGCATTAAAGTACTTATGTAGAGAACCTGAACCTGAAACAAAAAAACAGCAATATGCCGCTTATTCATTCACTCCCTAACTTCTTTTCTATCACCTTCGCTTCTCATCAGAGCAATAAAATGCTGAATCAAATTATAACAAGTCATTATCACAATTCATTTTAGCTCCTTAACTCTAGAAATTAATTTCGGCCTCGACGGCCACATTTACTCCCAATGAATATGGATGATATGGCTTCATTGAAAAATTTACATGAGTTTTGCGGAGCCGTTCTCCTAAATATTTAAATAGTCGCAGCGACGAAGAAGAAGCGAATCTTTTTTTTCTACATGAATGAAATGGTATAGTCACGAATTACCTCTGATGCTTCATTGTTGCCTTTGTTGTTGTAGTTGTTTTGATGTAGAGCATCGAAACGTATAGCATCCTCTAATTGTCAACAGTCGCACCAGATCTAGCCGTAATTTAGGAATTTTCTGTTATTAAGTGTAATTTCAATCGAAGCTAATTAGGGAGGCCTAATTACTTGAAGAAACCTGCTGCAATCAATGAAAGCCGGACCAGTCAGTCCACCAGCCAATGGCTCGGACCTGGATTGGCTCAGATTGGATTGGATGGAGTGGATCACAACGGACTTGACTGACTGATTCGGTTGGTTTGCCAAGCCAATCACGAACAGTGAGAAAACCCATAAAAATTATCAAGAATTATTCTCTGAAGTGTATTCTTGAATTCCCGCATTCAAAAAAATTGACTTGCAAATTACAAAAAAAATATTGGATTTTTTGATCGAATGGCGACTGCGACTCCGCTCTTGTGCTCTTTACTCACCTCTTCGGAAACAAGCTCTTTACGAGCAATCAATTGACTTAATAAGCAATAAAAGGCTAATGAAAATGTATTCGGGTAATTACTTCGGTCAAACAAATTACACTGATTTGAATAAGGGTGTAGAGAATTAAGTAGTGGTAGAATGGTGTGGAGAGCTACTTTTGTACTGAGCCGATCGAAGAATCGATTTGGAATTTTTTTCGACCATTCATACCTATACATTTCTTGTTCGAGACAACGGTACTGGCAAAAGATGCGGATGATAAAGAGAGGTAAGAGATCTACCCTGCGAAAAATAGGTAGAACTTTAGTTAAGATCAACAGTCTCATACGAGAATAATTAGATATTTTTTTAACCTTGAGGACTTTGGATATTCTTCGCGTGTACATGAGACAAGCCTGTTGCTGGCCGTCACATAAATAGTTGCGGTGCTTCAACAGCCCCGGGTCAGTTATTGTCATTAAGTCCGTGTCAATCAAGATGTCAAAATTTACAAATTGATGAGCCCACAATAATAAATGAGTATCAGGCAACAAGTGAGTAAAGTACTTGGAGTAATAATTACTGGGCGAGGTCATTCAAATTAGGAGGGGCATTTTAAAAAATATGCGGTATAAATACTTACAACGTACTCACTTAATTACTTACTCCGGGAACATCACAATTGCGAACTGGGCATTGAGAATGAGCGAGGATAATTTTCATGAGAATGTACATGGAGGAATACCCCTTTAAAAAATTCCGATCGATTGAAAACAATTTGTCTGAAAAAGTATCACATTCTCCAAGTTTTTCCATCTCTCCTAAGTTGGCATTTTTTAAGCAGGCCGGAGCTCTGAACAATGAGGGGTAAAAATTTCAAAAAGTGAAACATGATCCCCAATCCAAAGCATTTTGCTCGCCCCAATAAATTAATTTTCCAGTTTGCTTGATCTTGATCCAATCATTGAATAATTTATTCATAATCCCTCTAAAAGCCCAGTTCCACTCACTGAAATTAGCTGTAGCTGATTATGACCCCATGTTCAGGATATCTCGAACAAGAGGAGATAACGAAAGCAAAATAATCCATGAAATGTTTACAAGCTTCGCCTAATCCAACCCTCTGTAGCTCCTGCTCAAAAAATTCTCCTTTTTCTTTCCTTCCAAGTGAATCCAACAATGTGAAGTGATGCGCGAGGATGTGTGTATTTTTTTACAACCATTCATAATAAAATTTGATATAAGGTAATAAAATCCCATCTGCTTATTGTTAACAACACAAGAAGTTTATGAGATGATAATAAAGGCTGGCCCATCCCATAAAAAATGAACTTGTTAACAACGTGGCCACAAAACAATGATACGGGCTGACGATGAGCCTCAGAGCTCCATTCTTTTGAGCAGGAGTAAGTATTATCTCATTGAATGAGCTCAGGGAAGCAGCCATCATTGCTCTGCTCAATGCTACTTTACTTACTTGTTTGCTGACAAGAAACAAATGAAACTTTCGATTGAAGAAGAATTATTTCTTTTTAGTTTTGAGACAACACAAGTACTTTTTTCTGGAAAAAATTGCTCCAATAATTTTTATATTAATGGTAGGTGCAATAATTTCCAATTAAGAAATAAATTATATTAATGAAGTTTTAATGGGGCGAGAATTCTTCTGCTGGGGGAAAGGAATGAGATGTGAAATGGCCATAATAATCAAAATTTTTTCTGTTGAGAATCACTGGAGAAAAAAATTTTCTTCATTTATTTTTTCCCCGAGTTGCCGCTTTCATCATCGTCGTGACTGTCTGTTGTAGTGATTACGACTTCACGGTCACTCGTTTATTTACCATTATTACTGTTTGTTCTCTGTCCCATCTCCATATCGCTCTCCTGACAGGTGACAACTCCATACGTAACATTAGATGAACGTTAAGTATCACCTCTTTTTCATCTTCATCAGGAATCCGGTTGGACACTGCGGGAGTTCGTAAAGAAATAACCCTACAGCCATGCTGAGACGCTAAAAACCCTTTTCCGTTCGGGACTGACGATGATTACGATGATCAACACGTTCGCAAGACAAACATGAGTTAGAAATTAACCTTTAAAATGGGGAAAAAATTTTTCTCCCCCTTGAGTGAAACGTTTTACTCCTGTGACGTTTCATAAATAAATATGAAGAAGAAGAAGGACTTCGGTTCGGACTGACTCTTCTTCATCGCGGTAACTCGCTCTCGCTATTCATAAGCATTTACTCCGAGCAATTCATTTTGAAACCACCAACCACCAGCACCTCTGCCCCAGCGTGGGATCTCACTGGATAATTCACTCGGGAATAATACACTCTGGAAGGATGGACGTAATAAAAATAATGTGGAAACAAGAATTCGATGAAAAAATATTTTCTCGGCTAATGCTGTTAGATCCAAGAGAAAATTACATAAATATATGCCAACCATTCTTGTCCCAGAAATAATATAAGGGGATATTTTTTTCCATCAAAGATCCTAGCTCCAGGTAAATAAGTAAAAAGCTGCACAAGTCAAGCCCGGCCGAGAAAATCCACACAATATAAGTGGCCAACTAGGAAGAAGGCCTACTGGGCCGTCTTTCTCTGCATATTTTTCAAATGGAGGGGAACACTACCCTCACTCATGAGCACCACACAATCATAATAATGATGACTCTATTAGCATTTATTTATTTTGTTGGTTTTTTCTCCACTCAGGACGGGACATGCTCGACGCAGGTAATATTGGTGTCATTTAAGCGGTGCACGATTCCCCTCAATGCAGTCGTTTAACGTCTTCTTGTTCCAAAGCCCTTTTCCTCTCTTCCGATGAGTCCGGGCCGTAATCAGGAGAAAGGATCTGAGATTATGCAAGGAAACCAGCGAGAGCAAACCCAAGCCAAGGTAAGGGCAGGCTTGCATGTAGTACGATCATCATTATTAATGACGATGACATTGATATGATACCATTACTAGCCCATTGTTGCTCTTGCAACTTAACTCACTCCACTCCAGGGAAAAAAACTCCTATACTCCGCAGAAAGACCCTAGGCTCTCCACTCTTAAGTAGGAAGTAGGGATAGTGATAGTATAGGTGGAACAAATAAAAATCACGAACTGAGCGAGCGAGTAATATTATAATAAGGATAATGAGGAAGAGCGGACTTGACATCTCCTGTCAAGTTTTCTCCTTGGACGTCCTAAATTATCCTCTTTATTACTTTTGATCTCCCCCACTGATACAGTGTGTGTAGTATCTCGGATTGCATTGCGTAACCAAAAAAAATACTTAATCTCATGAATGGAATGGACCGAGGTGACCATGATCTCCAGATGATGTGGAGCCACATAAATGGACAAAAAGAGGTGGAGAGATGAGATGATTCTCCCCTTGTCGTGGGTTTTCTTCTCCTGATCTTCCTTGCTGATCTGTTTGCCCTTATCACACATTCCTTCGTATTTTATGTACTACTGAACAAAGTCACTTGATCTTGATATTTACAAAGTGCAGCGGGTAATAAAGACTTTTGATGGCGATGATATTGGGATGAATCTGACTCGCTTTCTTGAGCTTGCGTGGATGTGCGTATTTATGCGTTAGATTCTCTTTTCTTAAGGAAATCTTTTCAGCATTTACCAGTAAAACCCGTTGTTGGAGTGGTTGGTGTTGTTGCGTAGATATTTTTTTGGATTTCATTCTGAATCCTGAGCCCCCTTCCTCAGATATAGGTATCAAGCTAATTGACCATTTTTCACGTTGACTTAAATTTGTGGACAGGCGGTTCTGATCTTCATCTTGCAGTTAAGTACACCTCATAAAGGAGAGGAAGGAGCAGGGAAATTTACGCCGTAACTCTTCCCGTCCTTTTATCGTGAATGCCAAATACGGTGACATGAGATGGATAAAGTGAGACGCACCACTGAAAGTCCTTAACTGAAGCCGGGGAAAAGAAGACTTACAAGCTTCCTCGAATCATTATGATATTTCATTATTATCAAGATTCGGACTTTGATAATGATATCGAAATGGAAGTGGCTGTGACTATACCTACCTACCTACTCACTTCCACTTGTAATTATATGGAGGGAAGTATAAAAGATTTCTCTGGTGTGATCGAGCGAGCCTGTGGGTTTGTGTAACTCCGGACATGCGATGCCATGACACAAGTCATTCGGACCAGATAAGATAGAGTACACATTCAGGTGTGGGTATCTTCATTAAAAATTCTCATTGCATAATGAACATCATCAAAGTCAAATCACATTCTTCTTGCGAGAAGCCTAACCCTTATTTCCTGTCAGAGTCTTTACTTTAGGGGGAAAATCGTCACGGGAGTAGTAGGAGAAAAAAATTCTTTCAGAAAACAGGAAATTAGATGCAGATGCAGCGTGTATGCACATAAAAAATAAGCCCGTAGATTTTTAAAGAAAAAAATGTCAAATTTTTCCTTAAAAACGGAAGAAAAACCCCTTGCTTAGAATTTTACTTTTTTAACAAGGGCTGTGAAAAGTGTGAAAGATAATGTAATTTAATCTTGTCATGTGTCGCATCCTAGGACCGCTTCCCTTTTTCCTAAAAAATCATTCATAAAAAAACCTTATGAGCTCGTATGAATAAGCGTAGCTTTTAATTTATATTTTAACAGTATGTAAATGTTCTTTTAAAAATATTTGTAACTTTGATGGAGACCTTTTCCGTTAGACGAAGATTGCCTCCCGATACCAATCATTAAGTACTTCAAGGTAGCTCACCAATACCAATGCACCTCCATCATCATCAGTCATCCTCATCATCATCATCTTTCCAATCGGATTACACTTCCTTGGCCTTCATTAAATGCGTGGCATCACATACACAGACTCACACACGCACTTTTTTTGTTTCAGGATGGGGGAACATGACCAACATAGGTATTAATAATCTGCATAATTTATTACCTGAGGAATCCCAAAAGAGACTTGCATAATGATGAGCCCCAGCAGGGAGCGCACAACGGCATAGAGCATGAGCACGGTGAAAGGGAAACAATTGAAGTTGAGGAAGTGACAAAGACATCGGCAGCATTGTGCTGAGCTGTCCATCATCGGAAAAAGGATGAGCGCGCACAGCACATGTACCGGGAGAAGAAAAAAAACAAGTCTTTTCTTCGAAAAGGGACAGGGAGCAAGCAAGCTAGAAAAGCAAAGCAAGGCTCACTACTCACTTCACTACAAACTTGCTGCTGCATTCTTTCTCCTCGTCTGACGGATTGCTTCTCATTGAGCTTGAGAGGAAAAGAATTCCTCCTTGTTCTTTAGAAAAGCAAAGCAAGGCTCACTACTCACTACAAACTTGCTGCTGCATTCTTTCTCCTCGTCTGACGGATTGCTTCTCATTGAGCTTGAGAGGAAAAGAATTCCTCCTTGTTCTTTACAGAATACTCACTTACTCACTCATCTCATCTGAAAGGAAACTCTTCTGGTAGTAGTCTCGTCGACTTAATAAATTAATCCCCTTGAGCTTCTGAGGAGTCTCTGAAGACGCATAGTGCATCAGCAGTGCAGTGCAATGCAATGATAATGATGTTTTTCCTCCTCCGGAGGAAATCCACTGCAAAAAAATGTAGTGTGCTTCATCCCCCTGTTGTTTCACATTTGTTTTTTACACGAACTGCTCGGCATGAGCCAACAGCAGGTTTGAGTTACTTCCAGGCAAGGAGATCTGGATAATAAATTAATCCCCTTGAGCTTCTGAGGAGTCTCTGAAGACGCATAGTGCATCATCCGCAGTGCACTGCAATGATAATGATGTTTTTCCTCCTCTGGAGGAAATCCACTGCAAAAAAATGTAGTGTGTGCTTCATCCCCCTGTTGTTTCACATTTGTTTTTTACACGAACTGCTCGGCATGAGCCAACAGCAGGTTTGAGTTACTTCCAGGCAAGGAGATCTGGATGGAATGACTCTATTCTGAGTGAGGAGATCGGGAATAGAATGAGATGAGCATTATTTTTTTTATATTTCCAGGCCTGTCAAACTGCAGAACGGGAATGATTTAAGTTTTGGAAGTGGCATTTAACACGATGAGCTGACCGATTATATAAATACCAGGGAATTTTTTTTCATCCCTCCGAGCAGTAATAAAGTGAGGATGACCCAAAACCATGGGATGTTTTAACCCGGTCATGGATAACA
Organism: Tyrannoseira gladiata; assembly: GCA_027744355.1. Taxonomy (NCBI): domain Eukaryota; kingdom Metazoa; phylum Arthropoda; class Collembola; order Entomobryomorpha; family Entomobryidae; genus Tyrannoseira; species Tyrannoseira gladiata. Next base: position 10,214 of record JAHZNH010000307.1, read on the forward strand.
ATGAGAGAAGGAAATCTACGTCGTGATGGGAAGGCACTTCAGAGGAGAAGGCGATTGCTCCCAAGGGGGCCTGGAGTGGTCCCTGTTTTGACACTTGGAAAACAATACTTTGATCATCCTCCGGAAAAAAATGTAATGCTCATTGCTCGTTACCTGTGGGAGAAGGCATCACCATCATCTTACTATTATTATCTCCTGGACATTCTGAAGAGTGTATTTTTAATAATGATATGAGAACGATGCGATGATGATTACAATTGAGGAGTGGAGTGGACTGGAGTAAGTGAATCATGCAGTGTGATATCTTATTCATTCCATTATTATGATCATGACAGGAAAGGAGTGAAAAGTGGATGAGGTCAACTGACGCTCTTTGTAATACGTGTGAATGAGCTGGGATGAAGCGAGTGAGATTTCAAGCCACCAGAAGAAAAAAATAACGAACACTTCGTGGTGTCCATAATCGATCTCTTTATTTGGAATTCGTGATATATCGTTTTCGGATCAAATAATCCAGCAGAGAACAATCACATTCAAGCCACCAGAAGAAAAAAAATAACGAACACTTCGTGGTGTCCATAATCGATCTCTTTATTTGGAATTCGTGATATATCGTTTTCGGATCAAATAATCCAGCAGAGAACAATCACGGTTGGTGAGTGTGTGTGCCCCAGCGGAAAATATGGAGTTATAGCACCGAAATAAAAACTATAAAGCTTATGGCTTATGGGAGATGCATTATTCTATCTATCCTTTCCTATGAGGCGATTCCATTCCAGCTTTTTTTTTGTTGGAATAATAGACACGTATTTATTTCCTTTTATTGCTTGTCTTGTTACAGATGATGAATGATCATGATATACAATCAGACTGGGACTCTATCTGGTGGACTGGACCCTCTGAGCTATGCTATGAAATGCACTCGAGTACTCACTTCCACAAACCCATTTTTTATTGGTTATGCAGTGCATGACTCTCCTTAACGAGTTTGATGTGGTGGAGTTATTGTAGTTGATGCGCAAGAGCAAAAAAAATACATTGTATTAAGTATAACTGCAATCACTCGAAGGAAAAGAAAGTGATGAGTTCGTGTGCGCAATTTCCTCCAATAGACACGTATTTATTTCCTTTTATTGCTTGTCTTGTTACAGATGATGAATGATCATGATATACAATCAGACTGGGACTCTCTCTGGTGGACTGGACCCTCTGAGCTAAGAAATGCACTCGAGTACTCACTTCCACAAACCCATTTTTTATTGGTTATGCAGTGCATGACTCCCCTTAACGAGTTTGATGCGGTGGAGTTATTGTATAGTTGATGCGCGAGAATAAAAAAATACATTGTATTAAGTATAACTGCAATCACTCGAAGGAAAAGAAAGTGATGAGTTCGTGTGCGCAATTTCCTCCCCGAGAGCGTTAATGCACCAGAGATTGAGCCGAGTCGTGTGAACTTTGTTACTCCGAATGAGATCCAATTCATATTTCATTACACCACCAGATAAAACCCGAGTTTGTTAATGGATGTTGAAATAATAAATTGCAATTTTCACGGAAATTAGTTTCCCTCGGAAAAATGCATATTTCTGAAGAAAAAAATGCAAAAAAAGTGTGGAATTAAGTGCTAAGTCCAATATTGGATGGGAATGATTAAGAAAAGCATACTTATTTTCCCCTTATGGATGATGAAATGAAACAAGAAGGAATGAGCTATTGTAGTGTAGCCCTTCACGAATTTGATCTTCGGAAAAGTACTTAACTTTTTTTACCGAGCCTGTACTTACACAATGATCTATTACCTTTAAGTATACAGTAAACAAGGTAGAAATTGACACCTACCCAAAAAGAATGTTACTACTCTTAAAGATGTGCAGCGCGTTTTAGAGCCAATTAAGAAAAATGAAAGAGAGAAAATGAGAGCCCATGCTCAAGAGGGAGAAAAAAAACGAGTGAAATGGTTGGCTGGCTGGTCTGCGCAGTGATTACAAAGAGCTCACTACACAGCTATGTATTTTTTTATGATTTAAAGCTGCCCAGTATCCACACACTCAACCCTTCCCACCTGTAAATAATAAAACTTAATNGCTGGCTGGTCTGCGCAGTGATTACAAAGAGCTCACTACACAGCTATGTATTTTTTTATGATTTAAAGCTGCCCAGTATCCACACACTCAACCCTTCCCACCTGTAAATAATAAAACTTAATTCATAATTGTCTTGTTTTTTTCTTCTGCTGGCTTTTTTGGATGCTTATTATGCATTGTTTAGATAAGAGTAATACTACTACTACCACCACACCACTACCTAAGTAGAAGAGCATTATTGTAGATTTTTATGAGTTTCTTTCCACCTTATTAGGATGTTGACTTATTATCCCCTATGAGCTACGAGGGACAGCGACACCAACAATCCAACCAACCAACCAAGAGACCAGACCAGGACTGTGATAAAGTATCTATGAGAAATACCAGCATCAGTATCAGCAGTGCTCCACCGAATAACTAAATGGCCTGATGTAATAGGCCAGACGAGAAGATTACTTTTTGTGGATCCTGGCAAGTCATAAAAAAGTGCTTGATATTTGACAACCTAGCGTTTTATAAGTGCTATTCACTACTCCTGATCCTTTGGCGCAGGCTCGCTTTAATAGTAATGCGAGGTATCATTATCTCCTTGCCGAGAAATGATGGGAGATTCATAATCGTTCCAATGGGTCTATAACAACAGGGCCAGAATCCATAGAAGAGAAAGAAATGCATATGAAAGCAAACAAGAAAAAATGACTTGGAGGTTTGAATGGACCTTCAAGACAATTTCAACCCCACTAGGGAGGAAATAAAGGAAAAGCTTGTTATCATCAGTTGGCATTAGCACCTCCATTTTGATACTATAAATGGTCCGTGGGGGCTGTCACCTCATTTCACTCATGATTATTAGGAAGACAGGCAGAGCACACACCAAATATTTGAATGAACATTGCAACTAGAAGCTTCAACTGCAATAGTAGGTGCATGCCAAGGCACAAATTATGAAATTATCTTAATGGCGGGGAAATATTATCAGTGAATAAGCAGTAGCGTTACAGATGGGAATTCTGTCGACTAAAGTAACAGGTATAATGCTGCAATAACTAAAGACTATGATCTTTGCATAAAATGATTGAAGGATGAGATTAAGTAGATTGGGAAGGTGCAAGCAAGTAGCGCTATCCCAAATATTTTTGGTATTGCTACCTGAGAAGCAGAAAATTACTAGAGTTAAATAAATATTTTTTCTTGAAGAATTAATGTAGCCGCTGGGCTATGGTTTGGAATGAGATTTTGCCAAAAATGGATGCAACTAACTGCCTCGCGCTTGCAATAACAATTTGCTTCGTGTATCAATCGATCGATTTGTTGACTCACAACTTGTCATTTTTATCAATAACAATAAAGCAAAAGGAGAAATATGATCTGTCCATAAGCAAATAGATCACCCCAGAGGCATATCGTCATCGTCGTTGGGATTATAATGATTTTAAAATGCAGCAAAGCGAAGGTGTATCTAAAAAGAATTTGTTTGATTTCGAGAGTTGAGAAGGGAGATTGACTCTCATTAGAATTGAAATTGGATTGGGACCGTGCTGATGTTGGCCTCCAGTTGAGATATTGGATGATGATATTGATGATGAGCTTAAGTGTGTGGAATTAGTTGACCTTGAATGGGAAATGGATGTCACTTATGCACAAACTTGATATG
>JAHZNH010000308.1:0-13553 GCA_027744355.1 Tyrannoseira gladiata
TTAGAATTTTTTACTGTTGCGAGAGTAAACAATAAATTACTGAAGTCAGTACGTGTGCACTGCACGATCTGGAACAAGAACAACTATGTCTACTTAGGTGCATACAGGCGAACTGCATCCTCGTTGGACATATATAATTTTTTTACTGGTACAAATATGGAAGAAAAGTTGCATTCTTTTGTTGGCGACTCATGACATGGTCTTCTTACTCATGCCTTCGCACGTGTGTGAATCATCTGAAGACTAGACAGATTGCGTTGGGTTTGCTGATGCGGATACACATGGGAGCAAAATAAGGAGCTCCTCCAAATCATCACATTTTACTCTTCATGTTCAACAAGACAATGAAGTTCATGATGTGAGTCATTTCAGAAGTACATCAGAAAACCAAAGCAGCATTCGTTGTTACCGCTGTTACACACACATACCTAAGTAAGTAGTCTGTCAGCCGCGCTAGCGTCAATATATGCTGTGATGAAGTGAATTAAGCGTTTCAGATTGAACACTAAAATAAGGTTGACCACACCTATGCAAGACTAATTTTTATTCGTATTAATGTATCAACGGAACAAAAGGAACGAACAGATTTCTTGTACGTACCAAATATACTTATATGTACTCCCATTCTTTTCATGTTATTATGCTTTGTTGATTGACGAAGTGTAAAAAGTGGAGGTTGGATGGTGGCTATATGACTATTTTCAATTTATATTATGATTTTTTCTTCGTGGAGCATTTAAAGATGGTGTGTCATAAGTTATCAACAACAACACCGGTGGCAATTTTTTGAAAAAGGATTTTTTAACCCCAACCTAAGCTGCGCAAAGAGCCAAGCAGGTAGCCTAACCTAACCTAATCTTAGCAAAGCACGTAACCTAACCTAAGCCAGGCGTACTTTTATGCCTACTTTCTGAATCTGAAAGGCTCATTAGCGTGTGAGAATTCAAATGGCGGTTGGGTTAAATGTACGGGACCATTGGTGAATATGATTTTGTGCCTTGATGCGAACAACATATATTTCATTCTTAATTTCGTATGTTGGGATGTGGTCTCTCCGTTTTTCAATCAGATGCGATTGTTCTAAAAATTTGAAACAGAAGAACTTTCCTTGCATGAGAAACTAGAAATGCTGAATGATTAGTCTTTAGACGATGTTCCTGCCTATTTCTAAGTACCTAAGAAGGAGACCCCGTATTTATTTATATAGGCTTTGTAGACAAATGTAACAAATGTAATTCAATCATTTTTTTGATCTTGTTTTCTTTATAGCTCGCTGCTGATTTCACCACATTTTTTCAAAACCTTTTGCCAAGTCACTGTTACCATATTGTACCATTGCTACTGCAAACCACTATTTCTCTGATTCATGATGTGCATATAAAAGATGGGACGACATTGTAAAGCCATTGTAAAATACTTTTGAAAGAAAACTCTTTCTATCTTTGTAACTCGAGATGCAATGTGGTTTTCTCATAATATACAATAATAAATTGATAAAAGGAACATTGTCTTATTCATATAGGTAAGCTCTACTAAGAGTCTCTTGAAAACCTATTTTGACCCTTTGGATAAGAATGAAAAGGAAAATCATGATAAATCAAGGAATTAAGTAGTTCTCACCACCTACAGATCTCTAGGATAAATAATGAGGATATCTGCAGCAATTCAGAATTATTCTTCATTTCATCTGACTTTCGTTTTGCATAGAAGCAAACTTTTTACAAAACAAGCCTCTTAGGTAGATATTAGCGCATCCTAAATGATGGATGTGGATGATGAACTGCGATGAAAGGGAAATTTTACTGTAGAGATTTAAAAAAACGACTGAGGGAGTGAATCTATGGACAGACGATACGGCAGGAAGCAATACAATTCTGCCATCGTCTTTAACCCAGATTGATTGTCGAAAAAAATCACACACACACAAACAAATTAACTCTGCGTTGGTGAGCTGAGGTAAAAACCGGTGCAATTTCAATCGGGAAATAAAAAAATGTGCGGATTGTAGGTCTCTCCTTGTCTTAACTCTCCCAAGAAGATTAGCGCTCAGTACAAGAATACCAATTAAATAGCTTTGTTGAGAGGGAGCATGATTTTTTATGAGGTTGGGATGAATGATGATGATGCGATAACTTTTGCTTACTTGCGGCACACCGACGCTACTGCTAGTACGTTGCCTGTTTGCAATAATGCCGTTGCTGTCGATAATTCAATGCGGATTACCCCTTGCGTTCCGAAAATTTTTGAGATTTGCAGTTTTCATCACCATCGTTTCTCAATGACAATTAAGTGGAATCGGGGGGCCACAGAACGGCGGTTTTATAGACGATGATCATTTTTCATGATTACATGTGTAGTTTTTAAGCATAATATTCCGTAAAATGATGTAAGAGTTGAAAACCCTGAGCCACTGCGTAATTTTTTTTCTCAAGGAGGTTAGTAATTTCAATTTCTATTGTGTAAGAACAAGGAAGCATGGATCATTAAGGGGGGCTGATGAAATGGTACAGGCAAAATAAATGTTTGCTCTGCCATCATCTGAAGTCAACAACCTGATTTTTGTTGAGGTGCAAGTGCGTACAAGTCATGGGAGCAAATTCGGCGAAGGAGATTCGAGAGATGTTGTTCCTTTTCCCTGATGAATGAGAGGACCCGTTTCCTGTCCTTCAACTATGCATAGAGAATTTCATAACCTTGAATTCAGAGTAATCCTAAAGACGGAAGAAGCGGTATGAGGAAGGCTCTCAACCATTTCTTTCCTCACAGAAGCAAAACACCCTTATTACAATGAGTGCAAGGTGTAATCACAATCATCGTCATTTAAAATGGGGTAAGATCCCGTTATCCATTGAAATGGGTCATCATCGATGGGAAAAGAAAGAGAAAATGCTTCCGGAAAGCAGGAACTACCAACTACCAGAATATGTGACCAGTTCATGGAAAAACGTTCTAGAGAATTCCTAACACAATCTGAAGTATTCCACGTAGTATTCACGAACAATGTGGACTTAGGATTCACTTACTTACTTACTTAGGGTGTCATTTGAATGATGCATCATTGGTTCGGGATCTCGGGATCGGGATTCAATAATTATTGACAAAGTAATTACTCCCAGTTACCGTAAAGACATTCACTCTCGCTTATTTTTTGGCATACAGGGCTAAAATATGCGATAGAGTGCCACTAAAATCATACAAAAAGAACAAGTAAATCATGTCCCTAAATGTTTGAACTATTTTTGCCAAAGCTCTTCATTAAAAAAATGGAGCATGAGCCTGCTATAAAAACTATAATGTGAATGGCTCCACATTTTCTCAAATCGTGCATTAATGATGATGATCAATCTAAAAATTACTCCCAGTTACCGTAAAGACATTCACTCTCGCTTATTTTTTGGCATACAGGGCTAAAATATGCGATAGAGTGCCACTAAAATCATACAGAAAGAACAAATAAATAGTGTCCCTAAATGTTTGAACTATTTTTGCCAAAGCTCTTCATGAAAAAATGGAGCATGAGCCTGCTATAAAAACTATAATGTGAATGGCTCCACATTTTCTCAAATCGTGCATTAATGATGATGATCAATCTAAAGATATTTGCTATCGATAAAAACTAATAATAAATCATAAGTACGGAGTCTCATAAGAGAATGAACTATATTATTTATGTGCAGATTTTGCTAAAGAAAAACAATTTTTTTCTCTTCACATTGGCAAACAATGGTCTGCTCTGCATTCTGCATCTAAGTGGCTCATGAAAAATTCCTTCAAGGTTAGGTTGACAAGTCGAACCAAAAAAAAACTGTAACGATCAAGGATTGCAAATGGCTGCGGCGTGATACAACACCATAATATTGCATACATTTCACTTCATCGGTTGACACAAAATCGTATTTGCACCACCATTGCCTCCCTCAGTAAAGGCAAGAGGTATTGTTGTGGAATCAAGTTGTTGAAGTTGCAAGCCGAAAAGCGAGCATGTAATTCCTGAATGCGTAGGCAATATTGTTGTAAGAAAATTGTATGCAACTTGACACCACCAGAGATTAGAATCACTGCGTGAAACATTCGGAGGAGTTTATTACTCTCGATTAGATGAGGTTGACAAGTCGAACCAAAAAAAAACTGTAACGATCAAGGATTGCAAATGGCTGCGGCGTGATACAACACCATAATATTTACATTTCACTTCATCGGTTGACACAAAATCGTATTTGCACCACCATTGCCTCCCTCAGTAAAGAGGTATTGTTGTGGAATCAAGTTGTTAAAGTTGCAAGCTGAAAAGCGAGCATGTAATTCCTGAATGCGTAGGCAATATTGTTGTAAGAAAATTGTATGCAACTTGACACCACGAGAGATTAGAATCACTGCGTGAAACATTCGGAGGAGTTTATTACTCTCGATTAGATGTTCATTTATGTTTACGCCGCATTTGTAATTCACTGATTAATTGTTTGACGACCTGGCTTTGTTTGATGGGAATGGGGATAGAGATTTCATTAATTGTCCTATATTTTGACAGATCTCAGAGCCCAAATGTGAACTTTTTCAACAGGAAGCTGAAGGTGCTTCTTCCATTAGGTTACTGGAGCTACTAAGACATGCTTTTGCCTTTTTTTTGAAAAGGGTGAATGATTTTATCAGAATTGTTGACATGATGCGCAATCTATCCAACTATTCCTCTGAAATGTCGCAGGTACAAAGCAGGCTATTAATATAATCATTTACTTTACATTGTGTTTGTTTTTTGAGTGACATTTCTAAGGGATGGCCAAAAGGATTATAATCCCATTAGAATGTAGATTCCTATTGATCGTCCTTTACACACGTGGTGAAGGAGAGGCCACACAGATACGGTAAGTGTAGATACAAATGCTCACAAACTTAAGAAATGGAAAACTATCCGCTTCTATTTGAGTGAAACTCACCAATCGACCTGATTCGCATTAAGAATGATAGGTTTACTGGTTCGATGTCAAAAGGAAGTGGAGTAATTTAGTTGCTTTATAACATTTTGTAAAAATTTTGCATATAGATATTTAGTCATAAAAGACACGTGAAAATTTAAATCTCATGCTATTGAAAATTAGTGGATATGAAAACTATATTTCCAAAATTATGAGTTCCAGGAGTTAAATAAATCATTACTGTTTAAGAAAATTCTTTAAGTGTAATGGTAGTTACACTCATCTACAAAAACTCCTGCGTAACGTCTGGAGCTTGAAGCAAAAACACAAGATGCACTTTGTATGAAGCAAGCTCAATTAATCCTTTTCATCTCTTCGCTCATCTCACCTTTAACACCGCCATTAATAAAAGAGTTGCCTGACATTTGTAATACATTCATGCAAACTTGCTCCCCGTTTGTCTCACTGCGTGAATATCTTCTCCGGTTTCTTATGCATTCAAGACCATGTCTGCAAATTCGAAATGATTCGATGCGACGATGAAACGGGTTGAAGTTGAGCAATATTATAGCGTCCATTGAGTCTGACTCAGCTAGACAATCCTGTTTTACTCTGTCGAAGCGACATGCCCCCATTCATTTTCCTGGCTAGGGCCAGGGTCACATCGAGTTCAAAATCATAATTACGCACCAAATATCTTGGTAAACAAAGAGCAAGCCGGAGTCAACTTCCACCTTCGTCATTATTAATACGATTACGTATCTCCAGGCAGATTGTCTGTCTGATGTGATGATGAGTCAGAGTGAGTGAACCTCGATTGTCCATTATGTGCGTGTAAGTATTTATTACGCACTTTTTTTAATGAACTGGACAAGAAAAAAACCACTTCATCACATGCATTCATAAAGAAACGTTCAAGATCTATGACTCCTAAATGCTCTTAGCGCGTTCCAAGTTCTTCAAGGATTTACCATTTAATAATCTATTTCTTTCAGTTTTAGCTTTTGCTATAATTATTCATCGATGTGCATGTTCATTAAAAAATTTTCTCACCTTTTTTCCAGCAAACGATATACGTCTCCCTGGGAATTTAAGTGTTGAGCGCACACATTTCGTGAATTGACCTCGGCACTGGACGAAGAAATTAATAATTATAGCATGGAACTTTTTTTAATCATCACAAGGAACTCTTGCTGAGTAAACCGTGTTCCATTTTACTGGTAGATGAATCCCACGCTACACTCGAGAACAAAGCGAAGTTTTTTTTGGAGGATTGAAAACACTGAGGCGGCCTCCTCGCGAAAGTGAAGTTCGGCTCAGATATTCCTGAGCTCGAAAAATAACAAGGAAGTTTCGCTGAAACGAACGGACTGGTGCAGCACTATAAGGAGCAAACATAAGCAATGCTTCATGAACAAAACGCCACCGACTGACGCACTCGTTCACTGTTGAAATCCAACTGACTTGCTGCACGAAGGTACATCAGTTAGACATTCGCACACCCTTCGTTCACCATCCTGAGACTGCAATATATGCATTCATTATGTTAGCAACGGCATTATGCATATGAACGTAATAATTTGAAAAAAAGGAAGATGCAGGTTCATGTGAACGCAATGATGAAGTGGTGTAAGTATCTCATGCACACACTTACATGCTGCGTGAAGACCACTGCGTACCGACCGACGAAGAAGAGATGAGATGCGATTTGATGCAACACAAGAATAACTACAACAATGGAATGAAAACGAGTTTTCAGAATACGCACATACACATCTGCGTTTACGCAGGTTAGATTGAATGGATGCAGTATAGTGGAGGGACCGGGATGAGAACGAACCTCAGAGTTCAAGCTACTAATACAGTGCAATCAAATCATCTTATTGTAGTCGCCGGCAGCGAATTTGGATAGAAAGGTGAGGGTGGAATCGTTTGTCAGGCATGCATATAGTACTTTGCTTCACCCCACCAGCGCAAGGGCACCGTTTCAGTGTAATATTGTATAATACCAGCGATAGTATAATATTATGACGTCAATTAATAAAAATTGCTTACGACGGAAAAATTCAGGTTTCAAAATTTTTAATTTTTTATTACATTTTCCATTGCTTCATAAGTACATAGTTATACATGCGGTAAAACAAATCTAATCCATGGAATGCATGTTCTAGATGAAATTTGATTGTTTGAGATTCAACCTGTTCAATATATGAAAATTCGATATCATGTAAATTACGTTTCCATAAGTCAAGTACATTGTCGGTAACATCATAGCAGATAGCATATTTTTTATCGTTTCCTAATAATATTTATATCAACCTTTTTGAATATGATTATCCCCGAAAATTTCGTTGGTCCTACAGATAATTATAAGATCGCGTCAGAAACTACTTAAATAGCGGCGGGGATTTTTCACTCAAAGCTTTATTTCGGTAAGCTTTATACAAAATAAAAACAATAATAATAATAAGCACCGGTTATCAACATAAAATTACAAATCTACTATAAAGCTGCCCGTTACATTCAAGTACAATTTTGCGTCAATTCGGGACCATATGGATAAAACTATTTAGCAACTAGTGTAAATTGCATTCTTAAAGCTAATTTTCAGTGTGAACGGGTTCTTCACTTAAAATCTTGGATCTGCTGCGTCTTTGCAGTGTGTTATTCATTTCAGTTCTAAGTAAGTAGGAAAATGCTACCTGGGCATTGGCAAGGAAATCATATTACTTAATGATAACACTACTTATTTTGTGCGTAAGTTCAACCCGGTTTCACACAGTTCAGACTCTGGCGTTACAATTTCATTGAAGTGGGCTAAAATATATACTTGTACATTAAAAATAAGACGCAGGTCACCAGTAGTAAGTGAAGTTAGGCCAAGAATACAGCCTTCAAGAACTCTATCACTACCGGCTGCATCTCGTCAATATCGACAACCTCCCGGACAAGTTCCTCATACGCATCCATTCCATGTGTAGGGATGATTCGCAAAATGCTGCAGCTAATTCGTTCGGCGAATCGGTAAACGAAGAAATTGTTGAGGGTGTAGCGAATCTTCGGGGATTTGAATGGATTTCCGAGCAAGTTGTTCAACATTTCTGTGTGATACAGGATGCAGACGTACTTGGAAAATGCATTTGTAAGCTTGATATCATATCCCCTCAGGAAATGGCGGCGAGTCATGCATGAAAGAGCTTCAAAACTCTGGTAAAATTCGCGAATGACCTGCGTTTTCGTCTTATCTCGGACTGTGATTTCATACAAAGTGTTCAAAGCAGCAATGCAGGAATCGCCAGCGGTGTTTCGGATCGCAGAGCCAGGATTCACAACCAACGCTTTTATGATGTTCATGAAGATAGCTATGGTCACCGCAACCCTGTCGTGTATTGTGAAAGCAAGTGTGTCACCCAAAGCGACTACCATATCTTCCATTTCCATTTTTGTGTAGTAGAGCAAAGTCGCAATCCATATGCGATAAGAGGCTGGCCAAGCCTCAATAAATTTGCAGATTGCCTTGTTGCTAAAAAATCCGAGAACGGCCATCAAGATATCAAACTTCTCTTCGTGGGTTGTAACTTCTGCGAGATCTTTCATTGGATTTGTCATACTTGGTGTGGGGATGAGGGCAGGCAAAGGCCCGTAGTCTGGAATGGTAACCGTAGGATTCACTGTCTTCTTGACGACACGATTCTTTTGATGCGTCAGTAGTTCAATGGCTGCATCTGAATCAGCGACTAGAATTCCAGCCGTAGCTTGTATTATTGGAATGCTTAGATCATGACAAGTGGAGTGCTGATATATTTCAATTTGCGGTGCGAGAAAAACTATGTGATTCTTCAATAAATTCATGTGGTAAGTCTGTAAGTTGCATTTGATGTGTGAGTGGACGAACCAGTCGGGAAGAGCAACAATCAAGCACTCTTCATCAATCTGGAAATCATCTGCACCCTCTTCGTCGCTGCCACTGCTGTAGGACGAAGATGGAATGCTCGGTGCTTGACCTGGATTTTTGTTGGAAACTTGTGAATGGCTGTTTTCGTATGCGTCAAGGGAGAGATTTGCAAAGCATTTCGAAAACTCCAGCCTGTTCACAAGGTCCTTGTCAATCCACATCCCAAGCTCCATATCTTCCCTTAGGTACTGCCAGATGCGGTATTCGCCGCCTTCTCCATCATATTCGTTAAGACTTGCCTTGATTGCCCGGTAAATGGGTTTTCTCTGACTGGGACGAATATTATCCAGCATAGCCCTCATCGCTACTTTAACAGTTTTTTGACTTGCAAGCCACATCATCACTCTTGCAATTCGTTGTTTCAAATCTCCAGTACCTCCAGCAAAGTAGTGATTTTGAAAAACACTGCTCGGGACCTTATCATTTCCTAGGATGACAGCAGCAAGACCCAAAAGTCGGGGATCCTGCAATTTGAACTCTTCCCGACATAAAAGAGGAAGTGAGACGAACTCTGCCTGCAACGTCCACACTTTCTCAGGCGCTTCTTCTTCAACCGACGACGTGCTAGGGTTGTTGGTCAGACGATAATTTTTTCCCGGTCGTGCTCTTCCAAATCTCAGAGAAGTTAACGGAAGTGCTTTGGCATTTGTGTAAATGAGAAAATCAGAATCGCTGCTTATTATGGGACATTCCCCCAAAAGTTTAGCAACGTACGCAATGGTTGCATCAGCCTCACCGACGGTTTGATAGTGTACAATCTTCTGTTCATCCAATACTTCCATAAAAACAGTCTACATTAAAAAAAAAACAAAAAACACAGCTTATATGATGAGTTAAGCCACGTGAAACTTTAACTAGAATTCCAAAATCATATTAACTCATATCTGTAAAGTTTTTTTAAAAAATTCCGTACCTTCAAGAATACTGGCGTGTAGGATTTCCCAGGAAATACTTTCCCTCCAGGTTCCTTTGGGCGCTTAACATTTTCCTTCACAGCCTTTGCAAATCTCGTAGTTGCCACTTCCAATTTTGAGGATTCGTACGCTCCATCCAAGATTACGATAGGAGTGATAGAGCACTGCTTCAACTGCTGGAAAAAGTAACGAACGTTCTGTGCGTACAACTCCCAATCTCCGCCAAACAAATAAGCTTCCGGCAGGGCTTTCATTGACTCCTCAATCGTGGCGGCACTCCTTCTCCGTGACCCCTTCTCAACAACAGGATGCTTCCCATCGAAGTATAAGTAATACATCAAATTACACCCATCAATTAGTATGGGTGAATCTCGAATGTAAATTTTTTCTTTGTACTGGTCCCTGTAAGAGGACACAAAAGTGGTGAGACCATGAACCCCCATCGCAGCAACGATGATGGTAGAACTAACTATTGAGGAAGGAAAACTGCCAGAAGAAAAACTAACACTGCCTCCGTGATCAAATTTCAATATTTAGACGTCATCTTTAAGCTAAGATGCACTCGTCAGTCAACGACGTAGTTTTCACTCCGAGTGAGTAGAGTGAACAAAAACAATTCCTGGAATCACTTAGGGAGATCATTTTGGCACGTGTCAAGGGAAAAATCCAACGTGGGTATCGTCGGTGACATTCGGTGCATTTGGCCTTTCAACCGAACAAACGCACCGAAGATGGGAAACTTTGGAAGAAAGGTTTCCCTATATTTAACCTGTTACTTCATTAGCGCCCTTTTGCATTAGCCCTCACTAACATACACGTCCACTTGCACACATTCAGCCATTCTCTTCATCGGAAGGCTGAGGTGTCTTTGTTCTTTTTTACCTCAAACGTACAGAACATCATCAGTACTCAGTAGGCTGGAGGCACATGCACGAGAGAACAGAATTGATGATGGAGCACCTACATAAATATTTAAGTACGTGACGGATTTGAAAGGACATTTTAACGATTTCTGCGGAAGGTTTACCCAACTTTTCTTTTTACCGATTTATGACATTTCCTTTGTCCACTTTGGATTCTTCCCATTAGAAATTTTCAAGGTGAGATATGAAAAACTCTTCTGTAATACTACATAATGTTTTATTCACAAAAGTCCTCAATATTTCAGGTTTTAAAGAGCTACATAATTCAATTGACATTACTTAATTATTGATCAAGAAAGAAATAAGATAAAATAGAAGTAAAAATAGTAAATTTTCAAGGTGAGATATGGAAAACTCTTCTGTAATAGTGTACATAATGTTTTTACTCACAAAAGTCCTCAATATTTCACGTTTTAAAGAGATACATAATTCAATTGACATTACTTAATTATTGATCAAGAAAGAAATAAGATAAAATAGAAGTAAAAATAGTTCTAGCTATATGTTTTATACTTAATTGTAAAAATAACTGAAGCTAAATTACATTTACGCCATCGCATTGATACTTCTTCGTCGTGGACGAACGAGTAGCAAAATTCTAATACCGTCATCAGTTTTTCCTTTTAGAAACTTGGGATTGTTGGGGTCTAACAGCTAGATTCTAGCTGCCATATATTTGGAAGAAAGTGTTGAATTTAACATGAGGCAAGGATTTTAACGGTGATCTCAGGGGTTGACTTTTTCCTTGTTCATCACTTGACGGTTGGTCAGCAACAGCGGGGATCGTTGGTGCGGATCTTCCGCTTTCTCCCCTTGTGTAGCGGAGAAACTCCTTATGGCCAGCGAAAATACGAAGATGGTGTTCAAATTTCAGAACTTTTGTCTATTGACCATTCCTAATTTGCTGTAAAATAAGTAGAAAGCTAACCGTCGGAGCAGAATGATACGCTTCGGGCACCTGTTTTCATTGTTCGACGTAAATGCGAAAAAACGACCAGATCATGAGCTTTTCATTCCTTGATTATTGCATTAGAGAGATGACATGTTTGCCAGGGGAAGCTCAGAAAGTGCCACCGCATCGCAGACGCAGACTGCCACGACTGGTTACCTAGTTAGTGCGGCATGCAGGCTTAAAGGAGGTGTAAGAGAACGTGAGCGGGATTAACGCTTAAAGCAAATATCACAACGGTAAAAAGAAAGTCGCTGCTTGATGCTAATTGATATTGAGCCTCGATGATGGCACTGGCAGTCTCTAAAAGGCTTCATCTTACTTATTGTCAATAATCGTGTTATGGTTCTGCCACGCTAATGGGATTCAAGAATCATGGAGCGAAATATCGTAAACCATCGTAATACGTAATGCCGATTGAAAATGGAAAACGTTATGGAGTGACTCCCTCACCAGAGATTTACGCTCGACCTTGGTACTATTGATACGAATGATTCATGGCTTTAACCATTATACCATTTTCACACAATTTTTTTTTGCGAAGCCAAGGCGAAAGCTGTGCATATTACTTATCTCGCATCTCTTTTGAATCCAATATTTGGGTTTTCCGATAGAATATGCATTTTTGTGGCGAACGTTTTTATTGACACATTAATTTTGAAAATATTGAGTAGGTCATCAAGCCGTGTTTTAGTTACTCAATTAGTTTTTCGTCATACTTCATTCTATTCTAATTTAAAACTACCAGGGGGCCTCTTCTTGAAAAAAAAATACGGTGAGCAATGACGAATATTATAACATAGCGTTTCAATTCATTCCTTTCCCCTGAATATGTAAAATCCTGTGCTAGAACTGACTTCCAGCTTGCTGTTTTTATGTGTTTTTCTTCAAGGAGAGTAATTAAATTCAAAAAGAAAATGTCGGTCATCAAGTCCTCGTCGTCGTCCTCATGATTTAAATCCCAGTTTTGGGTGCTACAGCGAGTTTTTTTCTCACTGAAAAAAGCTGCGTTGCAAGGTGTACAGAATTCGAAATTTTCTCATTCATTCATTCATTTCAAGAAGAAAGCGCACAGAGCCACATCTCTGCGTCTGTTCAGCAGCCAGTCTTTGTTGTTTTGTTTCCTTTTGAATGCCAGATTAAGAATCTAGGTGGATCCTTGAAGTGAAATATATTTACGAGTTTTAAATGGGTAGCATGAGATGATGATGGTCATAGTCATGACCAGACCAAATTCGCATTGGTAAAGCAGTGACGAAAAATATTTTTTCAAAGCATCATCATATTTAACAGTGGGAGGAATAAGAATCAGAGTGCAAGTCGAGCGCAAAGTAAAAAGAAGAGAGAGAGAGAGATGAGGTAAAGTGATGAATAACATGAATGAGTAATGCAAATATCTTTATTTATATATACATTCCTAGATATTATTAATTTTGTTAAAGCCTTCAATTTTCGCGAGTATCCTTGTTTCTCGGAAAAATTCTCGCGTGGGTAAAAGCCCTAAGTACGTGAAGATAAACAGTACCCAAGACCTACTCTTGAGATGGGTGAAGATGTAAATTAGTCAGATTTATTACGCGTATACTCATGCAGTTGATTTTTTGGTGCTACCTAAAATCGGAGATGATTTACATAGCATCCTGATATCAAACAGTAAATTTTAAAATGTGTGAAAGATAAAACCCTTTAAGTTCTAGTACACGCATCATTTAAAAAATAATAATAGTTTCTGAAAGTTCACGAACTAAAGCTCAAAGATTCCAGGATCACAATCAATCATCAACGACTCGGACGATGTGAGGGTGAATGCATCGGAAGTCTTATCCACATTCAATGACTGATGTCTGTTCCAAGACTTAAAATCAATCCAGTGAGATTGGTGCTATTGCTGCATCATCT